>JABWIB010000250.1:108132-138383 GCA_016617825.1 Platyplectrum ornatum
TTTTTCTGCCCCATCCTCATCTCGTTTTAATCGTTTATGCCCCATCCTCATCTACTTTTAATCGTTTTTCTGCCCCATCCTCATCTCGTGTTAATCGTTTTTCTGCCCCATCCTCATCTCGTTTTAATCGTTTTTCTGCCCCATCCTCATCTCCTTTTAATCGTTTTTCTGCCCCATCCTCATCTCCTTTTAATAATTTTTCTGCCCCATCCTCATTTCGTTTTAATCGTTTATGCCCCATCCTCATCTCCTTTTAATCGTTTTCCTGCTCCATCATCACCTCGTTTTAATCGTTTTTCTGCAGAATACTATCTTGTTTTTGAGTCGCTCTGAAGGTCTGTAGCGCCAGTAAAGCTAAATGAATTACAGCACTCTTAATTTGAAAATTGTTCACGCTATAATGGATAAATTATGTGCCTGTGTTTGAAGCCTTTTACTAATTACTGCTTATCTTGGTGTCCAGTGTTATGCTCAGTGAATGTGTCCAAGTCATACTGTAGGTCTGTTGTATTCCGCTTCACTTTACTGCCACATACAACACTATTTTGTCTAGTGCCCAAGGTCTTTGTGTATCAAATACAAGGAATTAATAGAGAAAATAAGTTAACCTCATTCTGAAATGTAGCTAACATTATTATTAATATAATGAACCGGATCCTGTATGTTAGGCTAATTATGCAAGCATATTGCGTAAGTACTCTGTGCGAGGGTACTGAGCATGAGTGAGCGCCAGTTACACATCAGAACACACTATAAATCCTAGAGTCCATGAATCCTATCCTATAAAGTAACTATACAGTATCCTATATCCTATCCTATACAGTAACAGGATGTGATAACTGGTCTTGCGTACAATTTTCCTTTTCCGTTTGAGTCGAGCGGATGCAGAACAGTTATGGTAGAATATATACCCAGAGCTGCAGAGTTTTGCTCACATGACAAAAAGACGCCTGGACCAGTCCAAGGCTTATAAAAAATCACAAAAAACGAAGGATCTGGTATTTACTGAAAATCAGGGAATCCAGGTCATCTTCTGACATTCATAACTTGACATTCATTGACTTTTCTTGACGCTCTATACAGTAATAGCTTGTTGTATGCATAGCCCAGTGACATCTGATTATCATCCCCTCCAGCAGTGACACCTTCGCTGAGCAAGTCACTTGCCGGGAGACACATGATCAGCAGCTATGAGAGTCAAGGTAAAGCTTATTCAATGTTCTCCTTAGGTTAAGCTTTTATGTGTCTGTGTATATAGGTAAAATAGCCCTAATCCAGAGTTTAAAAATATAAAAAAAATTGGTGAAATTTATACCTGGTCAGAACCATGTTGGAGTAGTCACTTTTACTTCACTTAACATTCACTTATCACACAGATTTTTCAAGAGTGGGTAAAACCATGATGAATTGCAGGGGGGGGGGGGGTAAAATGAATGTTAGTGTTTGCATGCGGGGAGAATACTTTATTGTTGCATGTTGCACACAGATACCGACCAGCGTTACTGTTACACTGTTATTAGACTTGTGCTGGAAACATCATCTCTCACCTGTAATACTGATTTCAATGAATTCGATTTGCCTCCCCTGCAATTCAACATGGTTTGGCTCACTCTTGAAAAATCTTTNGATTGGAACAATTTATCTTATAGTGTATGGCCAGCTTAAGTTATGATAAGTAGCAGAGAGATGTACATGCAAGTTTATGTTTCTTCATAGTAAAGCAGAGTTTCAGTGATCATACTTTTTGGTTTCATACCTGTAATAAATACAGAACACTTTTTTCTACTGTTAGAAGCCTGAAGAGACATTGATATGGTAGCATGTAATATTCTCTGGCACAATGTGACAGATAAGGAGTGGTAGTCAGTGGTAACAGTCATAGTCATACAGCTATTGAGGCTGGCATTGGAAGATCAATTACTACTAATAATTTACTGTGCGTGCTTATTTTCTAGATTAAGCATTACTCATACCATTATTCAATTTTCTGACTGGTTGAAACTTATATAGTGGGTGATATTAGGCTGATATCCCCTATGTGTGAACATGTTGCCTTTATAAATTTTGTACTTAGGCTTAACAGTGTGATATCGGTTATTTTTCCTATGAGTAAGATGAACATATAACAATGTTTAGTGCAGAGTAACTGTAGGCATATACATAGATACATAAGGGAGGTGAATCTAATGAAAAATGATGATAATGATGGCTGAGTGACTCCATTACATCCTATTGTGCAAATTCTTGAGAGGATGCTCCCAGCAAGAAGACATGGACAAGTGCTTGTTCTACAACAGAGATATATATATATGTGTGTGTGTGTGTGTGTGTGTTTAATATTTAAACATTTCTCCATCTGTTGTACCAGGGAGTCATGTTCGAGTAGAAATTCATCCCAAAAATAGCAAACCCCAGCTTTTCAACAGGCCACCAACCTCAAAAGGTAAGACTGGCTTGTTGCTGTTATCCTTTGCATATATAGTACCTTGTGCCTTCCTACTCACAGGGTTCCAACCTTTAATACCTTTTGCATATATTCAAATATCTGCATATATCTTGAACTGTACTGTAAGGACAAGAGTGACAGCATTAGAAATTCTATCTACTAACTACTTTCCAAATATTTAAGAGCTCCCATTATAATAATTATTTTCAGACAAACTTACCAAATTTCTCAACCTCCTTCTTAACATTTGTCTGCCCCACTTTACTTATCACTTTTCCCTGATATATTACATAATTTACAAACTTGCACATGTTCTGCTAAGACTGCTGTATCACTGGATCATACAGAACACTGAGCACTTTTATCATATACCCTGGCTGGACCATTGTGAGATATATAACACTTCCCATTATGTATCAAACCCAATATCCTATAGAGCATAATCTTACGAGCCTTCCCCACTTATTTCCCAAGTATGTATGTTACTTTATAGTCCTGTTTTATAATGATCGTTTTAAACTGTAAAGTGCCCGATATGCCATATAAAAACCTGTAGATAAATATATAAATAAAAAATAAGGGACACATGGTAACATTTAGTCCAAAGAGTATATGTAGGGATTGGCAGTGAAGCACTAGCTCCATTGTTTACATTAGAAGGCTATTATGGGAAGGCATGCGGATATCGCTAAACACGATGACTAGACAGCTGTGACCTCCTGCAGGATAGTTCTTCACGTGGACCACTGACATCTGTGTACCCAATATACTGTGTATATGGGCATTGTAATGAAAGCCACACATTTAGGATCCCAGCAACATAATATTATGAAAATATATATAACTGTACATGTGGGTTAATGTATGACATTGCTCATGCTATGCCAACAAGCCGTCTTAAATATCTGGATGTGCCTGAATAACTCTTACTATGTTATTGTAAAACTACACCTGTATATTAAGGTTTTTATATACATTTCACTGACTACAACAATGTTAATAATAAGACAACAGTGTCCTCAATGACACTGGACTGGACTGTCAGCGAGTACTAGAACATGTTGTCTATATCTTGCAGATATGCCAGTTCCTGCTACAAATGGCAGCAGTTGGGAGCAGATGCCTCAGCCCAGTGCCAAAGACTTTTATGGTAAGGTCTTTCTGTGTCCACTCTAGAGTCACTTAAGGTGTATTCATCCTGTCCCTTTAGTATATTTGTGGTATCTGGGTTTAGCGGTATGCATTACAGGACATGTTCATTTTAGAGTTCAGCTGATTCCATCATGTGATCTGAGGCTGTTTAGGATTGACCCGAGTCACTATTTTAAATAAAGGTTACATTTAACCAGCGCATATTATTATTAATTCATCATGGCAGAACTAGTTATACGAAAACAAGCAGAGAACAGGTAAACAAGGATCAGTGGGACCTAGGGTTTTGAAGTGGTTGTGTATGTAGGCGTATGGCATACCTGCACTTCTCCCACTGATGTAATTGAAAAACTACAAATCTCCATTAACATTGACTGATTATATTCTGCGTTTACATACCGCCACTTCTAAATTTGTTGTTTGAGTTTAGAAGTTAATATTCACAGCGGTTCTCTGTAATGGATTTTAAGATATGTAATGTATTGAATATGTTGATAAAAAGGACTTCTCCTGTGCTGCACCCACTCTCTGGAATAACCTTCCTTGCCCATTGAGACTATCCTCTACTCTCTTAACTTTTAAGAGCTCCCTTAAAACTTATCCGTTCAGACAAGTTTCTCAACCAAGTTCCTCAACCTACTTATCATGTTCTACCCTACTTATATGTAATGTACCTTACAGTTCATCTTTATATTCCATAACAACACAAACTTATGAGACTTTTTTCATACTTCCATGATAATAAGACATTGCCTTATTTTTTTTTGTCCAAAAACCACCAATTTCAACAATTTCAACAACAAGCCCTGCTTTTACCCCCATCACACCCCTTAGTCCTATTTTACTCCATCATGCCCCTCAGTCCTGCTTTTAAACCCATCATGCCCCCCAGCCCAGCTTTTATTCCAATCATGCCCCTCAGTCCTGCTTTTACACCCATCATGCCCCCCAGCCCAGCTTTTATTCCAATCATGCCCCTCAGTCCTGCTCTTTTTGACAGAATGGGGATTTTGCTATGGCTTTTTTTTCGAGTAGTTCTTATTATTGGGGTACTAAATGTACTAAAATTACCCTCAATTTCTGATACTAACACAGCTGTGTGACTGGATCATACAGACCACTGAGCACTTTTACCTTACAACGTGGCTAGTCCATTGTATTATATATACACTTACCCCCATGTATCAAACCTAGATCTCCTATAGTTTAAGTGTAAGCGTGCGGGCAGGGCCCTCTTCCCCACCCAGTCATGTCTTATTGAATGTTAAAATTGCTATATAAAAACCTGTTAATAAATAATTAACATTGTATATCTTATTAGCTTACCCATGGGATAAATCCAGCCTCAAATCAGTTCCAATCAACTTTAAGAACTTTGAGAAACTGGATGCTTATTCTGTGCAGGTATGTGGAACAAAGTCTTATCATTTTATTATTGCTGTTACTGAGCTAAATAATCTGTAAATAAAAGGTAAAGAGTCTCAAGGGACTATATAATACCTCTTTTCCACCAAGAACCCAGGTTCAGACCTGGGTTTGTACCCTGCATTTTTCCCAGGTCAAAAAAAGACGCCTTTTCCATGCAAGGTGAACCTGGGTTGACACCATTTCCACTGAATAGAGTAGAGTATTGTTACCTACTATGTTTTAAAGGGAAACCACTTTTCAACTGTAGCGAACCCTTCATTAGTCCCAGATAAAAATCTGGGTCACTTTACCCGGGTTTAATTTCTACCAAAATAAACCTGGGTCTATGTGCATGAACCCGTTTTTTTTTGTCAGTGGAAAAGGGGTATTAGTAGCTTATAACACAAATGAGCCATTGGGGTGTTAAGGGCAAAAGGTGTATTCATGTTTGGCCATCTACAGCAATCGTGGCAATTATAATCATACTGATTTGCACCCCACCCCTGGTTAAAGTTCTAATCATGACAATAGTGTTTTCAAACAATATGATAAGCTAAAGCTGTAATTATGTATGTTCTGCTGTTACCTGCAAAAAACACTGAAAGTAGGCATACAGCAAAGTCTGGTCAAACTCATTGGACTGGATCAAGACTTACATACTATTGAATTTACAAGCATAAAGTTACGAGTGGGCAAAAACATGCTGAATTGCATTTAATGCACACAGGCCCACCTAGAGCTATCCACCAATCAGACTGCTGATAGTCATCCTCCTTATTTTCCTAGCCGCCAGCCAGTCAGTGAATGGCAGTCAGCACACTGATTGGTGGATGGTTAAAGCTCTCCAGCAGCACTTGGTAGTGGCCCATCACTCCGGTGGCCCATCTGGCATTTGCCAGAAGTTCCAGATGGCCAATCTGGCCCTGTTCCTAGCCCGTCTAATAACAGTGTAATAGTAACACTGGTCAGTATCTGTGTGCAAAATGCAAAAATAAAGTATTGTCCCTGCATGCAAACACTAACATTAATTTTACCTCCCCTGCAATTCATCATGGTTTTACCCACTTACGCTCGTAAGTTCAATAGTGCGTAGGTCTGGACCCATGATGCAGATGCAGATATAATTGAATTGTTAAGTGCACAGGTGAAAAGAACCATTGGTTCTGAATTAGTTGCGATTGGATTCATGGTTATTGGCTGCATTGGGCGTGCAATCGCAGGTTGCCACTACTATATATGTGTCTTATTGCTTCGCTAACAACTTAGTTGCATGGATGTCCTATTGATTGCTAGGGGAGTCATGACTGTCTGCCCAGTACTTCGATGTGCCACTTTATGTCCCTTCAGTCACTCCTCTTTACCTCCTATCCCAATTTTCCAAAATCTTTTTTTAATAACCTTCACTTACCTTGTTATTTAGTGACTTCTCTTCATTTCCCTCCATCGTCCCCAGCGTGCTCTGCTCTGTAAATGTGACCTTACCATTGTCAAGTGATCTGCTGCTGCCATAGTGGCACATATGCATACCGCAGCGGTTCAGGCACTGTGTATGTGTCACAGATTCACTTAAGAAACAAAAACCAATAATGCCGGCAATGCATGTGGAATTAATATTTATTTGCAATATAAATTCAGTTGGGCGCTGGATGCCCTGTCAAAGACAGACTAAGCACGTTGGGGAGGACGCTGGTACTGGTTCAAACTACTTCACTTTACTTCGCCTCAGCAAGGTAGCTATTCAATAGGAAATCCTGCTGTTTACTGTTATGAGTAGTGTATTTCCCAGCATGATGATGTGTCTGGGTTTTCAGGTGGTCAAACCAAGCACAGTGGAAGAGCTAGTCAGATCACTTCTAAAGATGACACGCACCGACTTGGAGAAAGTACGAGCCATCTGGATGTGGATCTGTCACCATATAGGTGAGAACATTGGAAACTGAACCCAACTGCAGAAGGACACAATATTTCAGAATATACACATCTTGTACACTTGTATAGGTTACGTGTACATCTGTTATTGTGCAATAATAAGGAAAATAAGTGTTTTAAAGTATTAAGTCAAGGTTCACAGAGCTGAACATACAGAGGAAGTTGAGTATACATATGGAAAACATACAATATATAGAAATATACATGGTAAATGAATACATAAAAAGCTGTTATGACAGGGATAATGGAGCATAGGCACACTGTTACTTGTTATTTGAACAATGTTCTTTTCTTACACCCAGTTATTGAGTATTAGAGAGAAAAAAAGAATGTATTCCTGGCTAAGGGTTGAGGTTCAGTTGCCCAAATATAAAGGTGAAGATATGATTGTTCCATCATGTAACTTCTAACAAGGAATTATGGTACAATTAATACAATTACAATTGTTCATAACCTTGACGTGAGTGATTAAGAGGTGAGCATAAGCCAGTTGACATGATGTATTTAGTTTCATAAATAGTAGACATAGTAGAAACATATTAGTAACACACAGCATTTCAACAGTGACAGAATCTACCAATATTTCTTATAAGAAACATAACATGAAGTCAGGGAATTTTGGGAGGCAGGAACTTCCCAGTCTTAGCAATGAGACACTTGGCTGCTACCAAGATGTGTGTAATCAGCTTATGAGGAGGCATCTATGCCTGCTACAGGGTACCACAAAAGATAGACCCAGGGATTTTGGGGGGGTTGGAAAGGTAGGAAAGCCACTAGGAGATTATGTACTGCTTCCCAGAATAGAGTAAATTTGGGGCAGATTCTCCAGACATAAAGGAACGTCCCTGTATGATCACATCAGCCCCAGCGCCGGGACTTAAAGACACAATATCTTCTTTCTACAAAGCGGAGCGGACAAGCAAATATTTTCAAATATTGCGATGGGGAGGAGAGATGTCCCATATAAGCAGATTCAGCAAGTAGTGTTTAATGAATAACAAAAAATTAAATGGGTTTGGGTCAGGAAACTTTTGTCTGACAGCAGGGAAGGTCAGTCACCCTGTGCATCCTTAAGGTCGTGAACAAATCTAACGTCAAGGCACTGCCATAGGAGACAGTAGCCTCCAGATTGGTCCAAAGTAAAGGCAGGGTTGTCCCATAGAGGACATGACATATTTTGCATACTTTTGTACAGTGCATGACAGCAAAATGTGTGTTCGAAAAATGCATCTTGTGCATTATCATTCAGTGGATCAGAAGAAAGAAGCAATGAGGAAATCATCAATGCCTTTAACACCAGCGATTGAAGCATTATTGTCATTATTATTATTACTATCATTAGGATTATTAACGTTTATTTATAAGGTGCTATATAGTTTCTGCAGCGTTGCACATAGTGCATCCTCTGGAGTATGTCTACGAGGTGTATGTGACAATGCAGAGGTGGTATTCTTTATTCAGCTCCCTTTTATTGATACTCTTCAATGTGACCTGAAGGCTATGATGAGCATTCACATGCAATATCACAAATCACTAAATACAGTTGACTGTAGTACATTTTAAAGCATCTCTGTAATTCCAGGAAATAGTGGATTTTGCTGCAGGAATGTCACAGATTTTCTTTACTCTGATACTGTAGTGGATTGCATGAGGCGTCTCTTGTGCACATGAAGATCTTCCAAACAGTTGGCTTTCTGGATGTCATAGGAGCTGAAGATAACATCTATGTAGCCCCAATATAGAAGAAGTCAATCTACATGCAACACTCCAAATTTGGTTTCTGGAGGCAAAATTTCAGCCTTTTACATATAACACCGTTATTATGATGCATTCAGGTAAAAGGTAAATACTATCCAGAAGACAAGCTGAAGAAGCATGGCTATCAGTCATGGCAATAAGATAATCAAGGTTCTTGCTCTATACATATTGTCTTTGGAGTGTAGCTACAGGTGGCTCCACAATCTTATATTGCACTCTTCGACAGAGCAAGCCTTCTCCTGGTCAGACGTACAACATCCTTTGAGTCTTAAAGCTGGATCTGTTACCAAGATCTGTTCGGTGGAACCCACATTTTGTATGCCATATTTGTATTGCTATATACCATATTGCTCTCTCTGATGCCTTTGGACAAGGTTGGGGTTGCTGGTCAGAAGAACAACCATGAATCCCTAGAAAATGTTATCTTCCAAGGAAACATAGCAAAACAAAGCCCAAAGTCACTAAATCTGCAACCACCAAGACCCATACTATGTATTTACATGAACACAGCGTACATAGAATGTAACACAATGTAAGTACAGAACATGACTCCTCTGTTTTCAGGGTAGAATAGAGAGGAATGGAAAGGAAACATCACACATGGGCCTAAGATTTCCTAAGCTGCGGGAAAGAAGCTGCGGGGAAGTGGAGATGTTGCCCACAGCAACCAATCAGATTTCAGCTGATATTCTCCAGTATGTAAAATGAAAATGAGAGTTAGAATCTGATTGGTTGCTATGGGCAACATCTGTACTTTTCTATTCCCACTGTTTAGTAAATACAGAATTTTTTGTGTTTTAAAGCCTAAATATAGTATACATTTCATCATTTTTGCATTTTTTATGTAGTATATATAAATAATAATGGCAGCAATTATTTACTTGGTAACATGAATTATATAATTAGTCAACTATTGGTAATGTAGTATAAGTGTAAATTTGACACAAATGTACCCAATACAAGGTCAATTATATTGGAACCAGCTCTAAACTTGGTCGTAAGTAGGTCAAAACAAGCAGTATTCATGGAATTATTTTATATCAAACTCTGAGTAACTAATTCCAGGCAACAACAACCCAGGTGTCTGCAGGTCATGCAAGAAGTCCACAATCTACATCAGGATCATTAGCCCGTACTTGAATTTACTTACCTGATGTCGGGTTGTTGTGACATAATATTCACTATTTGTCTTCATCTAGAGTATGACTTGGATGGTCTGGAAGACAAATCAAAATGGTCTGGAGACCCGGCACACATTCTTCTTACTGGGAAGGGCGCCTGTGAGGGATATGCCAGTCTCTTCCAGAGCATGTGCAGGTGAGAACAGAGAACCTCACTGGTGTCAAACAGATACTAGAGGAAAGGTGCAGTAAAATACATTGGCCTAGATTTACTCATGACGAGAATGGAAAAGTGGACATGTTGCCCATAGCAACCCATCACTTTCTAACTCTCATTTTCCTATTACACACTAGTGAATGTCAGCTAGAATCTGATCTCTACTTCTAGCACTTTAGTAAATCTAGGCCATTGTATTCACTGCATTCCATCAGACCGTATCCCATCTATTTATCACAATGAGAATGTTTGGCGGAATCTCCATTTAATGAATATAGCACCAGCATATATATATATATATAACACTTAGGGGTATATTTACTAAGCAGGGAGATTGCAGTGAAATTCGAATTTGGGGAAGTTGCCCATGGCAACCAATCAGATTTGAGCTCTCAGTTTCATTTTACACTCTGGAGAATGTGAACTCAAATCTGATTGGTTGCCATGGGCAACTTCCCCAAATTCGAATTTCACTGCAATCTCCCTGCTTAGTAAATATACCCCTTAGGGTCTGATTCAGTTGTGGCTGAAAACTCGAAGCACGCTTTTTCCAGTCTATTACGGTAAGAAAAATTAGCCCTATTTTATTATGTAGCGCACTTCGCACACAATTGAATCTGGTTGTTATAATCTATAGGACAGAAGTATGTCATGTTATATCGGTTCATCGGTTACCTTCTTCATTCCTATTTATGTCCTTTTTTGCTAAGGTATTATGTATTGCTATTAAGACACTCACCTGTATTTCACCCATCTCCAGACTTGCTGGTATAAAGTGCCAGAAAATAGGTGGTTTCTCTAAAGGTAACTGCTATGACCTGGGCCAGACATTCTCTGAAGAGACCAACCATGCCTGGAACGCAGTGTACCTAAACAAGAAATGGCATCTCCTAGACGCAACCTGGGGAGCGGGAATAGCGGACAGTAAAAATAACACATTTAGCTTTCGGTAAGCACATTCTACTTCAATACAAGCACAACTAACTTCCTATCCCTGATTTATATATTCTTTATATACTCACACATATAACAGTAATAAATAGCTTATTAGTACAAAGCCAGACATTGCTAACCTACATACATTCATCAGGGAATTGTATGTACCATAAATTATTATTTCATTTTATTTATTGTAATCTTTCATTCACATGGACTCTTCTACCCTTTCAAGATGTGTAAAATGTTTGTGGACAGTGTCCCATAACGCCAATGTAGCTTCAAGTCCTTCATAACTTATTAAGGATCGTGCAAGAGGTAGACCAGTGGTTCTGAACCTCATTTTTGGTACCAGATATCCACTTTATAATCCCATTTTATCTTCGGCTTCATTCCTCAGGTCTATCCATGGGCAATGACTATGGTCCTGTCACTAGCTCTTCAGCCCCTTCCTGGAGGCATATATTTTGTATTCGTAAATATTTCTAACAGTCGACCAGACCTACATCTCCTTCTGAGGTCATATTGCCCTGATCATATCTCCCATGCAGGAGAAGGGAATCACAGTAGATGATCCCTACCTTGGTGCGGAAGTTGAGATCGCACGTAAGCCCATACTATACCTCCCCCTCCCACCTTTCATAATCGAATTAAACACGCAGCCCAGCCATTGGAAATATTTCCGGCATAGCCTGGATACTGTGCTGGAAGTGTTTTGTGAGTGTGTAATATCTTTTAATAATGTTGTACAATGCAGCCACCAAGCTCATATCTACCATTAATTCTGGTTAAAACAGAAGTACTGGCTTGCAATCTGGCCTGGCTACCCCACGTACCACTGGTTAAGAATCACTAGGATAGACAATTACCTACCAGCTATTATGCAAACTATCAAAATAAAGTTCTGTTGTTATTGGTGCAGGTACAATGAATTCTACTTTCTGACTCATCCAGCACTCTTCATAGCCGAACATTTTCCTGATAATCAGAACTGGCAGCTCCTACAGGTTCCACTGTCCCTTAAACAGTTTGAAGGAAACTTGTGTAGAAAGAGCAGCTTCTATAATGCTGGCTTGATAGCATCATATCCACAGACTCTTCATGTCGAAACAGGTACAACAATACTGGGGCTTATTTTTTCGTCTTGTATGTGACCTTCACTTTAATGTTACATATTCCACAGGATTGATTGGCTGGGCCTTATGGGCTCTATATGCCTGAGATCTAGGGAAAGGAGGTTCTGTGGCCCTCTAGTTCCTTAACCCCCTGACCCACTGCCGCCTCTCCAATTACAAGAGGGGCAATTTAGTGCCTTCTGTTGCATTTGAATTGGTGTCAGATTTATTAGTAAGACTTTGTTTGTTCTGTCCTAGTATAAATTGGGAGCAAATGCAGATTTCATGTAAATAGGAGAAAACAATTGTTTCGTTTCTGTCCATATCACTGCAGTTATAGGGACATCAATATAGAGATTGTAGTATTGATTGTAGTCATTGATAATTGTGAAACAAGTTACTAAAGGTAATTTATGGAATTATTTGTATCTCTTACAGTTAATGGGAAGGCCATGTTTTCCATTGAGGGACAGTCACCTGCACTGTTTTCCTTCACCCTAAATAAAACAGAGAAGCCAGGAATAATGACACTAACTAAGAATGGAATGCAGCTGGAGGTGTATCCGCAAGTTACTGGAAGGCATAGGCTGGAACTGTATACCAAGCCCTATGAAAGCACTAAAGAAACCTACGAGAATATAGTAGAGTATATTCTTTACTGTGGATCTGTAGATCCTACATTCAAGATTCCTAAGGAACTCGATGTCATTGTTGGCCCAAGCTGGCTGACAGAGAAAAGGGGCTTTCTACAGCTCACGTGTCAGGACCCAGTGATCAATACCTTGGATGGTCGCATTACTATTGGCCTTACCCTAGCCAAAAGAAATGCTGTTATAGCCACCTTACATGGTGATCACATGAAACCTGGACATGAGAGGCGATATGTTCTACAAACCCTACGAGGAAACAGGGTAGAGTTTAAAGTGCATCTTCCGCAACATGGTCATTATGCTTTAAAAATACACAGTTCCACTAGCCCAGGAAAATTTGAGTGCTTGTGTAATTACCTCATCACATGTACAAATACAGAGGTTGCATGGCCACCCTTCCCACAACAGTTGCAAAATCCGGTCGGCCCTACAGCATTAATGGAAAAGAAAGGTCTTTTGCAACCGTCTTGTCGAGATCCTATTATTTATACATCAAAGGGCCATTCTTCTATATCATTCACTTTAAAGGATGATATGAAGATTCTACCAGCCCTCCTGTGTGATGATGCGTCTCTAAATGATTGTGGAGAGAAACGTTATGTGACACAAACTCAAAGAGGGCAGCAATTGGAGCTGCAGGTCCGGTTGCCACAGATTGGCTCATATGTTCTTCAGATATTTGCCAACAGCAAATCCAGTACAACAAACTTTGAATATATCTGTAATTACTTGATTTGCTGTTCTGGTATAGAGACATCATGCGCGGCGCAATCTGTCATACCACAGATACCAGTAGGCTGTGGCAACACAGTAGACAAGAAATGTTTCATCCAGCCGTCACAGTTAGGACAAGTAATTAATAGCCCAGATGGACGCTGCTCTTTAAGTTTTTCACTTGATAGAGATATGAACTGCTTGGCCACCCTACACTCTGATGATAACAAATGGAATAGTCAAATGGAAAGAAGATACATTTTGCAGGTCCAAAAACAGCGCCAAGTTGAGTTCTACATTCAGCTTCCCAGAAACGGTTCCTACGACCTCAGAATCTATGCAGATAACAAATTCCAACCCGGTAACTATGAGTTTGTGTGCAGCTATCTTGTAACATGTTCAAACCCGAAGGTGGCTTGGCCACCGTTTCCCAATGTCCTCCAGAACCCGGTTGGACCTACATCCTTGTCAGAGAAAAAGGGCCTTCTGCAGCCTTCCCAAACAGAACCAATCATCCACTCCACTGATGGGCAATGCTCTTTGTCCTTCTCACTCAAAAAAGACATGGGTATATTTGCCAGGCTACAGTCTGAAGATGTGTTGTTGACAGAAGAGGGAGAAAGGAGACATGTGCTCCAAGTTCAAAGACAGAACAGAGTGGAATTCCAAATACAGCTGCCACAGGCAGGAATGTACGTTCTGAAGATTTATACTGAATCAGAGCATGGTAATTTTAAGTTCGCTTGTAATTATCTAATTTCTTGTGTTAATTCTCAAGTAACGTGGCCTTTGCTACCATCTGACCTATGTAATCCAGTCGGACCTAGCTATCTTTCTGACAAAAAAGGTCTCTGTCGACCATCCCACCTTGAGCCTATCATTCGTACAGATGACGGTCGCTGTTGTGTGAGTTTTGCGGTGGATGAGAGCATTAATATTGTAGCTACCCTCCACTCTGAGGACATTAACTCAGAGGAGGCCAGAAGAAGGTACATTTTCCAAATGGAAAAGGAAGGTCGGGTACAGTTTCTGATCCAGCTTCCCAAAGCTGGCCACTATGTGCTGAAGATATGTACCAAAAAGAAGACCGACCTTAGCAATGTTTATGACTATGTGTGCAATTACCTCATTCACTGTTCAAACACCAAAATTAGGTGGCCATTCTTCCCTATGAGATACAATGCTTGGAACGAGAGCTATGAACTGCTGGAGCCACAGACTGGTATTCTGCCAGCCAACAGCGAAGTAAGATTCAGAATCAAAGCCAGAGGTCTGGCAGCCGTGTCTATCAAAGGCAAGAACTTTTGGCCTCTGATCTTAGGTCGCGATGGATGTTGGGAAGGGGTATGCAGCACAGCTGGGAGCAAGGACATTCAAGTGTTAATGACAAATAATCTGAACAAGAATTATGCCCTGGTGCTCAGTTATCAGGTAAAGGGCACGGGGCATCAGCGTTTAATAGAAACCTCATATGTCTCTTAGCTTGGCAAGATGGTAACTTCCAAAACTTCAGCTCCCTTACAATATGAATCATCTTAATGAGTAGACTTGTCAGAGGTGCTAAAACCAGATATGGATGATCCACTACACTGACTTTTATATGTCGTATTCCTGTACTGAGAAGCGGTTTCAACTAACACCTCATAGTTCCGCTGCTGAACTATCGTTATTTTCCACACAGGCATAAACTGTCTTCATACATTTTCCTGGTGCTTTCAATTGGAGAACAGGAACACGGTACTCTTACGGATCACATTGTATATATTGTAAGTGACATGTCAAGGACAGTAGTACGGGTAACTCTGATGCAAATGAACATAATATATATAAAAGATATAACATTCTACTATGGACTGTATTGTGCGAACACAGAAATTTTCTTAAAAACCTATAAGGAACGGAAAGCATCTAGTACTACTACTACAAGCATATTAATGATATGGACAGTTCTACTTAAGTCATTTTGTGTTGAGTTTATAATGACCCCTCTCTGGCAGCTCATTGCACAATAATCTATTTCCCTTAGACTTGTATAAAACAATGTCACATAAGGTTTTGCTAAAGGTATAAGAAAATCCATTCAGTTATATGCATTGTCTTAGTTTATTGTTGAATCAGACCTTGTAACGTAACAGCTTGGCACTCGCCTCATGTGTGATACTAGTGTGCCAGCTCTTCCTGCCAGTTTGTTCTGAATTTCGTATTCTTTACAGTAAGCAACCAATTATGGAGAATGGTGTGGGCATTGTGACGTTAGGTGTACTATAGCTGGCTGCAAAAACTGCTTTATATAGCTGCACAATACGTAAAATGGACATGCACATATGAATGAATTAGCAGAGTAGTACGTATTTCCAATATAATATCAAATGGTTAACAGAAGAGGTCTGGCGTGGATCTATATTTGAATTTCTGCCACTCACCATGGCTAGACATCCACAGACCATCTAGTCCTCATCTAGGGATAACTTAATCACTTTTGTTTTGATTTTGAAAAAAATCAAAATGACAATTGTATTAAGTTATTTTAAAAACAAATTATAAAAGAGGAAAAAAGGGAAATGTCCACTTAGGTACAATACACAAACATGTAGGCAAGTTCTCACTTTACGGTTTCTTTATCAAGGATTTTTTTTAAATTAATATTTTATAATTAAACTGCATTTGCGTGTCTTATTTAATAAATGTGAAAAAGCTCTTTTTGCAATATTCTTTTTTTTTTGGTGAAGTTTAAGTTTCATATAATATACACAGGAACATAAGGAAATGTGTATTACAACATAAACACATTAACTGGAGGGTCAGAATGGATGGTTTTGTAAGGGGGAGGAAAGACAAATAGAATATATAGCTATATTTAGTTATATACATGTAAGTAGAATGTAGTAAATCAAATTCGTTTTGTAACAAATTGATATAAGGGATGCAAACCTGGATGCACATATCTGTAGGTCAATAATGAACATTCTTTGGTTACTGCTGCAGTAATAAAAGCACATGTGCACCTGGATGACTAAATAGGTGTGTTATGTATAACCACACTGTCTTGTGATCATTGATGATTAAGCATAGAGGGTGAAACACGTTAAAATCTTCTTGCAGTGGGAGTCTAGCTAAAAGAGACTTTCAGATAAGCGCCGTTTTTATTTTGTTCTCATTTTATTGTATAAATACATATGGTTGTATTAATATACTACACAAATGATAAAAAGTGATGAGCCTAAGAAAAAGTAGGTCTAAAAAAACTTTTTAAAAGTTTAGAAATATTGGAAACCTTTTTTTGTTGTTGTTTTTGTCACTGAAGTTTGTGGTTATTAAAAATATATGTTTTATTGACCCATAGAAGGCAAATGTATCCTACATGTTTCAGGATCATAGTGAGTTATAAAGGAGGGATAGAATGGGATTGGCCAGTGGTACTTGAGCCAATTATCTAGGGTAGTTCTAAAAGGGTTTATAACTACTGATCTATTCCATATAAATAGTTTAAAATTAGAACTTTCTATTAGATATCTATGCGATTTTAGCTTGAGTCATGTCCATGACCCCATAGTAAAGATATGAAGGGACTCAATGGTGCTGACAACACATAAAATAACAATCATAATAATTATTTAAAAAAAAAAGCTATACATTGATCCGAATTGAATTGAGCAATAATGACAAACAATGCACACGTACGTATAAATTATTAAAATTTATTTCAAATGTACAAAATTCTCTTTACATATCATTGCAATGTTAATATGCAGGTTATTCACAGTTTATATAAAAATGTTTTAAACAAACATGATATTGGATCGGATCCAGACTTACGAACTGTTGAACTTGTTAAAGTTACAAAAAGGAAAACCATACTGAATTGCAGGGGAGGTAAATGTCATCAGTTGCAACCAGAGTTGAGAGATGATGTTTCCAGCACAAGTGTAATAACAGTGTAACAGTAACGCTGGTCAGTATCTGTGTGGAACATGCAACAATAAAGTATTCTCCCTGCATGCAAACACTGACATTCATTTTACCTCCCCTGTAACTCCCCTCTAAGTTCAATAGTACAGAAGTCTGGATCCAGTCCATTCTGTATGTAGATCATTAGAAAACAATACAAATAAATAATATATAAAAGAAATATACAGATAGCAGAGATGTATCATAGAATATGGAGAAATACACAATATAAATAATTAGACACATTAGGCACAATGCCTCCCAGGGTCACGGTATGATTATGAATCTGGGACAATGTTACTGATGACCATTAGCATTGGAGTGGCTTCTGAGCAGGAGAGATGTGACAGTCATAAATGAAGGTATGGGAGCACAGGAATATATAAATCAATGGTAAACATATGAGGTAGAATGTTATACAGCTACAGAATGTATTGCTTATATTTTGGGAAAGCAGCCATCTGATGGAAGACTGAATATTATTAAAATATTGCTTCTTCCACAAATTATCAGATTTCCCTACACAAAAAAAATGTACATTACATTTCAACTATCTTCTAAATGTTTTTTTGAACATATTAGAATCACTTCTGTATGGACCACCAGTGACATCAGATTAAGACTATTTTTACAGATAAGCAAAATTCTATGACCATTGTGTTACAAAAGAAATCCATTGTATTTTAAGCTAGGCTAGACTAGGTTGTGGTTTTTACATCATATACATGTTTCATGGTGACTGGAGAGTGGATGAGAAACAGCGACATCATGTGGCGAAAAGGAAAGCTTACACTGAAGTCCTGTGTACTCATTCCTGCTACCGTGCGCTGGAGAAGTGTTGAATTGTGCGCTGACTTTCCTGCTTCAACTCCTCAATGTGAGAGTCCAGCCTCTGAAAAAGGTTCTGTGAGCGCATCTCCTCCTCTTGTAGGAATCGTGTGGCTACAGCATCGGCTGGGGAGGAGGGCGGCATTGGAAGCTGNGTTACAGAGAAGAGCTAATCAGCGGACAGTCAAGTGCACAAAACATATATATTGTATTTACTTATTGACAGCTTTTTATACAGTGCCACAAATTACAACAATAAACAGGCCTTGGAAAAATTGTGTGGGTATGCAATATGCCAGTGGTTCTCAACTTTTTTTTTTTTTTACCAGTTACCCATTATGGAATCTGGTCAACTGTCCTCATTACAACCTTGATTCTCTTCTATATTTATGTAATGACTTTCAGGTAATGTTTTCTTACATATGCTATTCAGTCCTCAACATATTTTATTACATTTTTATTCTCCGTCACCTGGTAGTCCCAGAAAAACTTGCCGTTACACCCCTCCTCAGCTGCCCTACATACCACCCCTGCAATATACCTTCTGGTACAGCAAACAAGAAAGAACAAATCTATGCACAGAATTACTCTAAAATATATGCTATGACACAAATTGCACCGTTATGCTGGCCATACACTTGTAATAAATCGGGTGTGATGATGAAATGAGCGTTCCAGGCGGTCACATATCACATCGTTGAATCTTGCCTGCTACAGCTAACATGCCGGCGCTACTGTATGTTTTAAAGGAAAAACCCTGCATGGGTCCCGGTAAAAAAACTGGGTCACTTGATCTGGATTTTTTTTTTTTTACCAGTTGCCCATTTCCACCAAAAAAAAAAAACCCCTATATAGACTTAAACAAGGTTATTCCAAATACTTGTTTACCACATGACTAGATTGATAATCGTGAGAAAAAACATGTAGTGGTAATCTGTTATATAGACTTCCCTGACTTCCCAGACAGGGTTAGGCCTCATCACTCCTTCATTCACACAATGAAGGGTGATCATTGCAAAGTGCTCCAATTTCACTCTAAAACCAAATTCAGCAAGAGTTGAATTTTCAAAAGTTCCTATGCTTTGTGACTTGTCCAGCCCCTGAATTCATCTACACAAAACATTACTCATAAAATGAGTGAGATCCAAATGAATGTATTTTAGTACTGCACAATGTATCCTTTATACAGGGATAAGGCTGATTCATAATTCCACAAAAGTAACAGATAACACAGAATACTGGCAACAAGATGTACAAAAACACGCTGGAAACACCTTACAGCACTAGTCTCACCTGAGCCTCTAGACGGGAATCCTCATCTCCATCCTGGGTGGTGCAGGACTGCGAGTGGGCAGGGTCCAGGGAGCTGGTTCTGCTTAAGCCTTTTAGAATGAAGGCGGCTTCCTGCTGAGAGTGGAGACTACGCAGCACCTCTTCATACCGCTGCGATACCGTGTTCAGTTGTTCCTTCAAAGTCTTCAACTCCTCTTCATGTCTGCTCAGCAACTCCTGAGATCTCCTGATGACAAATGCATGAAATTAGTGAACAAATACCCATACCCGATAACTACCTTTACAGTAACCCCTCATTCACTAATACCCCTTTCACATTACATGCAAAAGTGAAATCGCTGGGCTTTATGATAGCCCCAGCTTGCATGTAATGTGAAAAGAAACTCTGCTCTAGCTGGGTCTTAGACCCAGCTAAAAAGAAGGGGTTTCCTCAAAAATTCGGGTCAGAATTTGCAGTACTAAAGTGTTGACCGAGGAAACACCAGGTTAACACTGTGCAGCGTGAATAGACTTGAGTTTGAAAACACAGGCGATTTGCGGCATGGTAATGTGAATGTGGTATGAGAGACGATGTAGTAAAGAAAAGTAGCAGTGCTGTAATTACAGACAGACACACTGATGTGTAGTGAAGTGTGAGAAGCAATAATAAAGTAATTATGGCACTATACGAGCCAATCACAATGCAGAAGGGATAACGCTCATCAATCATCATACGCACTAGTTGGACCAAGAACATAAATAACACACAGCCAACCTGGTTACTGATCAATTGTCACATTATGTTACATCACTTCCACACTTCACTGAAATTTATGGTAGCAGTGTGGCATTTGATATGTAGCATTTGCTATGGCTGATGTGTGGATACCTGGAATTGCCCATAGGTGTTGCAGAGGTGAACATACAGTGTGATTATGGGTAAGGTCAGAACTAATATATGGTATATGAGCCAGGCCACTGACCTGTCCACCGCACTCTGAATATCAGATGGTCTGGTCTGCAGAACAAGCTCCAGATTTCTCCTCGTCTGTGACAATTCTTTCTGTAACCTCTGGTTCTCACATTCCAGACTGTCCAGAGCCTGAAAACACAAGTAGATCTTATATTCCCAAACGATAAACAGTAAAACAAAAAAACAAAGGGAAAAAATAAAAACAACACTCCACACAAAACGTAGCTTGGGGCATGCTGGATTATAGCTGGGACATTACGTGTGTGTGTGTGTGATCTTACCAGTCGCACATCGGGTTCTTGCTTTTCCAGCATCTTTGTCAGTTGCCGGTTCTCCACCTTTAATGTCTCCAAAGCTGTCAGGGATACCTAATGAGGAGGAAGAAGGGTTCTCTTAAACCCTACAAAAGCCATATTTATCCAACAAACCTCTCCCACAACATCTCCCGAAATAGAATGGCCAGACAGTGGACTACTGCTGTGTCTATATGACCATTTCAGTTATAGAGGGTGCCGTATACCGGACTGGCCAAGTGCCCGTCCTCCCAATACTCCCTCCAAACACATTCACTGAAGTGTGATATAATTTACATAACATACATCTCTATATTCAGCCACCTTCTACTCCCACCTTGTGCTCCGCGGCTTCTCTGTCAGCTCTCTCCCTCTCGGCCTGCAGCCTCCTCTCCCAGTCTTTGGCTGAATTGCTGGGAGTGACAGAACTTATGCTCTGCTGGTGTAGTTCTTGTGTCAGCTGCGAGATCTCCTTCTTCATCCCATCCAGGACACTGCTGTATGAAAGTTCAGTCTGCGATAATTGGCTCTTCAGCTGCCACAAAACAATAGTGTATGATTAACGTTCTTAATAATATATATTAACCCTGAACCATTGTCACAGATGCACATACATTAAGGGCAAGTTATCGGCAATGGACCAGATCCAGACATTCAAGCGTAAAGCTACAAGCGGGCAAAACCATGTTAAATTGTAGGGGTGGTGCAAACAATATTACAGGTGAGAGACAATGTTTCCTAACCCAAGTCTAATAACAGTGTAACAGTAACGCTGGTCAGTATCTGTGTGCAACATGCAAAAATTAGGTATTCTCCCTGCATGCAAACACTAACATTCATTTTACCTCCCCTGCAATTCAACATGGTTTAGCCTAAGTAATGGTGGGTACAAATCAGCAAGATTATCGTGTCAATCACACAATAAACAACCCTTTCAGCCGACATCTGTTCAGTTCATGATGCAGGAGGATCGTTTCAGGCAGTCTGTGGTCATTTGCAATGAGTGTTAGCTCCTAATATTTTTGATCAACAATGTCCCAATGTTTTCTGAAAACTTCAGTACATCATACCAATAAATAAATATTACATGTAACAAGATCTGTATTAGATCACTTACTTTCTTAATTTCTGTGCAAGATTTCTTGTGTTCTTCTTCCAATAGTCTCTGGGATTCCTCCTTATCCTTCACTTCCCTGGTGAGCTGCTGACACTGGAGCGTCACTGATGCCACATGGTCTTCCAAGCGGGACAGTTCACCCTGTAGCCTCTGCTCGTTCAAGCGGCTGATGGACAGCCGAGAACTCATCACTTCCACTTCCTCACGCTCATCGGACAGTCTAGCCGCTCTCAGTCTCTCTTCTAATGACCTGCCATCCACACACATTACAGTCAATATTAAGTCATTCTCCAGTAACACAAGTACCGATTACTGAGAGGCCTACTGCCATAACTGAAATACACTACAAATGAATGATTCCCCCCAAATACACCGAGCATACATAGGGCAGTTTTCTGTTTCAATGCAGCCAATGAGCACACAGCATTAAATGACATTGTGACCGGAACCAAAATTCAAGATTAACTTGATGCTCAATATTGACATAGAAACAGCGGCACTCACAGAGATATGTATTCAATGTAAACACCACCCCCTCTATGTAGAACTAGAAGTAAAAACTTTAACTGCATAGACATAGCGGATACCCGGCAAAGCATGCTGGGACTTGTAGTATGACAACACCTGGAGAGCCGCAGTTGCCTACCCCTGCACCAGTGGAATCACCTGATGCTGTTCTCCTTGTCTCTCAGCATATGATTGATTCTGCACATCTCTCGGTGTAGCTCTTCTTTCTGGACCTTAGATCCTTGAAGGAAGTCAGTGTGAGCCTGAATGGTCTCTCGCAGCTCCACTTTCTCCTCCTGGAGAACCTAAAGGGTCCAAGAAAAATATTACGTATGAGAGGTCTTATCCATATAGATGAATGTAACATAGCTCCAAGTGCCTAAGGATTTCTGGTGAGAGATGCAGGTTGGCAGCATTTTTAGGGTTTAAAGGTCATAGAGCATACCCACAAGACAGAAACACATGGCTGCTATGATTACTTGTATACAAACATGATTCATTATTCTGTAGTGGTATGTGCCGTTTCATTATGTGCAGTTTCACTTTGTATATTTTTAGCCAGTACATGTATGCATACTGGAAACAGGACAGTTTTTACTCAATTAATACTTGTGTGGTATGTAACTTCTAAAATTCACTTTCTTTGAGAATTAGAGACATTCAGTCAAGCGCTGCTACATTGTTACTTGTGCTGGAAACATCATCTTTCAACTCTAATACTGTTTGCAACTAGTAAAATTGAACACCCCGGCAATTCAACATGGTTTTGCCCATGAGACTGTAGGTCATGAGTGTCATGAAATAATACATCTGAATATTTTCCTACAGGAGATTGGAAACTGTATACATAGGGACAAGAGCTATACATTAAATAATGGACCACATACACTAGGGACAATTTAGTCAGCTACCAATTAACCTTCCAGTATGTTTTTGGGGTGTGGGAGGAAACCAGAGCACCCGCAAGAAACCCAGACAGACACAAGGAGAAAACAGAAAGTCCTCAACATTGTGAGGCACAAGTGCTACTCACTAAGCCACTGTGTTGCTCTGTACAACTGATTAATCAGTGTGTCTTATTTTGGTCTTTTCTAGAGTTAATTATAGGTGTTTATGTGAAGATTGTAATACTGGAAAATGTTAAAAAAAAAGTCTTGCTTTGGCTGCGCCTACTTTTACCTGCGTTAAAATGCTATATTGTAATTACTAATAGCAGATTCCTACTAATAAGACTTCTTTTGTGCGGTCACATCACCTTTATGGTTTGCTGAGCTTGCTGAAGCTCCCGTTCTGCTCTCTCCCGCTCAGCAGTAGCGGACTCCAGCTGCAATCTCAAGCCATCAGCTTCCTCTTCTTTGGCTGTAAGACTGTCACTGGCACGTACCAGCTGACCACCAAGGTGCTGGACCTCTGATCGACCGGCCAGACTAGTCTGCTCAAGCATTTGTTTGCGGCTGATTGATTGTTGCTGTAGGTTTAAATAACAGGTAACGATCAATGTACAGATTTGTCATTTATTTTATAAATTGAATTTAAATAGAATTAGTGTTTGCTTTCTGCTAGTGCGACTGTCCATGTGGCCAGTGGTGGAAGCAAGGCTTCCTATATACAAATAAAACAGATGCTACATTTTACCATGGATATAGAAAAATGTAAACAGTAAAGTTATAAAACAATTGTACCATACTAATTTAGCTGCATCCTAGGCAGTCCAAACCCTATATTAGAGAACCCATTAAAAAATAAGAATTAAACGGGCAATAAAAACTATAGGGACTTATAACTAGTATGCCTATAGTTTTTATTGCTCTTTAAATTCTTTATGGTATAAGTAAAATATGAATATTAAACCATTACATCAATCCCTGACCAAAAATCTAATAGCACAAGGCTAAACAGATTCTAAGAAGGCGAAATATACAAGATAAACAAAAACTGTCTGCTGATCACAGTCTCATCCAACAACAAATGTTCTGATGCCTTTCTTTGCTATGATGCGATTTTGTTAATGTTGGGGGTTGGCCCTTAAAGTAGTAACCCTCCAGCTGGATTATGCTAGCAACCGGCAATATTTTACCTTCTTAGAATCTGTTTAGCCATGTGACATAGAGTTTTCAGTCAGGAATTGATATAAATGCTTACTGCAACAACATTATTTCTATTTTAATTCTTTATTATAGAATAAAGTATATATTTTATAGCTCCCCTAATGTCTTTATACACCAGGTTGTAATAAACACTGTGCAGAAATAATCACTTTCGCTGGAACATGAACAAGTCAATGTACCTGGTATATTTCGGCTTGCTCTGCCAGGGTTCTACGCTGAGCCTCCAGTGCTGCCACCTGCTGCTGATACAGAAGACGTTGCTTCTCCCAGTCAAGAGACCTCTGGCGGAACTCCTTGATGAAAACGTATGTGAATACAGACTGAACTCCTCACTAAGTTGGTTTGCATTATTTGTAACTAAACCACGGGAATAGAAAAGCGAAGTTGTTGCCCATAGCATATCTCCTCTTTTCCATTTCCGCAGTTTAGTAAATATAGGCCATAGAATACATGGTTATCCAGCACATCTTACCTCTAGGCGGCGCGTCAGCCGGCTGACCTCGGACCTTTCCTCGTCAGCTCTGCTTTTTACTTCCATCCTCTGGTGCCTTCTCTGAACCTTTTCATACATCTTTTTCAATTTGTTTAGCTGTAATAATCACAAATGTTACCCCATGAACCCTTCCAGAAAGCACATGAATTTACAGTGAGCAGTAATCAAAACAACATACAGAGATTAACTAGTTTAAACAATCAACCTGTTGATAATAAATGGCCACCAGGTTTAACTTGTCAATATTACTGTACCTGGCAGGATTATTAACATAATACTTGTTGGAGTATTGTAATAGTGACACATAATGTGTTAAGCTGGCTATTCACAAGACAATTTTTAGCCCAATTTTTTTTTTTTTTTTACACAATTTTTGTGGATTTGGGGTAAAAATCATCCAATAGAAATAATTGATATAAAATGTCTATTGCTGGGGCATGATAAAAAAGGTAGCATTTAAAAAAAAAAACAAAACACACAGGCGATTATCCGGGAGAGGAAGTTCTAGGAACTTCTTCTCCAGTCAGCTGAAGCCTGTACCAGAGCCTGGTTATGTAAAGTTCTAAAACCCCCAATAAGGGAAAAAGTATTTAAATGTTAATGTAAAATATACATCAACGTGAATGTCATTCAACAAGTACAATTAAAATGCCCTTATTGTTGACGTATGCAGCGTTTCAGTTTTTCTTTAACCTCCTTTGGTTGTCCAAGGTAGTCCTGTTAATTGCTGGTATTCACTGGTTACAGGTTACCTGTCTAATTATCCTTGTGGGCTTTGAGGCCCAAAATCTTTGTTACAATGGTCCTTATAGTAAAGGGGAGGGCGCTGGTACTGGTATGGCTATGGCTGTGTTGATGGTCCAAGTTCTTAGCTTATTTCCATTACAGCAATGTAAAAAAGTGGTCACACAGTTTGCATGTTATTAACCCTATCCTCAACCCTGATTACTAACTAACCCACTCATTAGGGTATATTTACTAAGCAGGGAGATTGCAGTGAAATTCGAATTTGGGGAAGTTGCCCATGGCAACCAATCAGATTTGAGTTCACATTTTCCAGAGTGTAAAATGAAACTGAGAGCTCAAATCCCCAAATTCGAATTATGTGTAGTAGTGAGTAGTGAGAAGAGAAACAAGAGCGAGTGTGGGAACAAGGTAAGGAATTTATTTCATTAGAATCAATTTGATTAATGATGCCGTTATAAAGGGATTCAATGAAAAACACATTGCAGTTGACAGGACACTAACATGATACATTGTAACTATCAAACCACGGTACCGCTGATTTTACTGTGTCAGTCGTATTTGTCATCAGTCGTTGACATCATGAGCGGCGACCATACTTGCTCGGGCTATACTGAGGCATGCATCATGGCACATAAAAAGTTTAGAAATTAAATAAATAACCAGATATAATTTCTGTTCTATTGGTCGTTAAAGGATTACTTACATGTGAAGTTATACAAGAGAAAATACATTATTCAATATGTGAGAGTGGAGGGCTAACACACCTCTTCCTGAAGGTGTTTCAGCTGAGACTCGTACTCAGACGTCTTAATACGATTGTTTTCTTCCTGATCCACCATCTGCTTTTTCAGATCCTTAATCTGCAAGTGCATTAGAGACGTAAATAAGCTTAATTATTTTGTGTAAATATAATCTATAATCAGTCATTCCAATAATAATCATGGTGGCTAATAAAAAATATTTACATCATACTGCAAAAACATACAACAATTCATAATCCAGTAACTAAAATAATCTACAACATAACTGCATAATCTCATGCAGAAGTTTTAGAGTCTATTACCGTGTTTCCCCTACCCCGAAAATAAAGCCCTACCCTAATTTTTGCAAAACCATCCAAAATAAGCCCTACCCCAAAAATAAGCCCTAGTGAATTCCCCAGTTTGTAAAAAAAAAAAAAAGCAGGACTGAGGGAATGATGAGTATAAAAGCAGGACTGTTTATATAAATCTTTGGAAATGTTAATTAAAATAAGACCTACCCCGAAAATAAGACCTATTGTGTTTTTTTGGACCAAAAAAAAAAAAAAATAAGACAGTGTCTTATTATCGGGGAAACACAGTATTTATTCCTTATGCACCTTAACTTGCAATGCATTAACAATAATGGCTAGCATTACATTATTGACTGTTTTTTTCCATGTCGATAAACAACAATCTGCCTCGGTTCCTTCTTATATGATATGGATGAATTGTGAAGCAGAAACTTTAACTCACCATCTCCTGACCTGAAGTACAAACCTAGTGAACTTGATTGCAGTAAAACGCCACTATTATTAATAACAATCATCAATATTCTCAGTGGAAAGGTTGCCGATACACAGACATAGAAGCCTAGCATTCTCCCTTTTCCATGAGGGAAGGTAAACTCACCTCCTGATTCAGTCGCTCTTCCTGTCTTCTATAAGAACTAATCTCCTGGTCCCGAAGTTGCAAAAGTGTGTTTAGTGTCTCGGTATGGGCTTCCCACTCCGCCTTCTTGTGATCCAACATAATGTCAATCTGCTTCATGAGTTCTTGTAACTCCATTTCACAGGAACCAAAGATTGTTCTGTCACAGATGAATATCAAAATAATTAGTGAGCCCCATTTCACTGCAAATGTTATTGTGTTGTCATTACGCTGCCTTTGCACATTCCAAGGTGTGTGTTTGTAAGGGGCAAAATTCAAATAATAATGGTAAACTGTGTCCTGCTATACACAGCTTGGTATGATGTTATCAAAGGGCCAATGAGTTGGCCTGTGAAAACTTCTTTCACTCCATAAAATTTAGGTTTTGCATTCATCTACGCAAAAGTAAATGACATAGGTGAATTTGCATTTCAAGCCAATCCATGGAAAAAAGCCATTCTGATCCAAACTAGAATTAGGTGAAAACGCTTATGTGTTCAGAAACTGATCAGAACAAAATGCTTGCCAATTCAGAATAATCAAAACAAGAAAATGGCAAATGGTAAAACACACATTATGCGGTGATTCACTGCAGAGACCGGAAAAAGCTGGCCATGCGCTTTCCCCAGTCTATTACAGTACTCAAAAGGTAAGTCTTTTTATATACGAGTCATGAAAAGAATACAAAAAGTTTCCCCCCTTACGCAAACTGCATAATAGAGTGAGAAAAGAATTGAATCTCACCCTATGGGTATATTTACTAAGCGCCAAGATTGCAGTGAGATTGGAAAGTGAGGATGTTGCCCATAGCAATCAGAGTCAAGCTCTCAGTTTCATTTTACACACTGGAAAATGTGAACTTGAATCTGATTGGAAAGTGGGGATGTTGTCCATAGCAACCAATCTCACTGCAATCTCGCTGCTTAGTAAATATACCCCTATGTGTACTAAATAATGAGCTCTCACCCTATCTTGTCCTTCTTCTGCATGTCTTTCAACAATGCCTCCATCCTGGGTAGATGACACGACCCAAAATACAAAAAATAAAAAACAATAAATAATAGTGCATAAGGATATTAAAGTTATGTTTACTACATCCAACAGGTGTATAATATACAGTACTACATCCCACCTTTGCCCTTATCCCTCCATACCATATCTTTTAACATTTCATATTAGTTGCGAGTCCCAGATTATCTGATTTTTTTTCTTAATACAACATTGATTTACTTGCAGGTGTACCCTTTAATACTTTGCACATAAGCTTACACACAATTCAATCATTAAATGGATTTTATAAGCAGCTTTATTTCTAAACTGAATATACTGGTAATAAAACCAAAACCATTTATTCAAGATGTTGAGTTCATAAAACACATAGTGAATTCCTATTTACCATCAAATAAAGATGTATCTATAACTATATTTATTAAACTGCAGAAAGTGGAGATGTTGCCCATAGCAACCTGAGTTGAGCTGCCATTCTCCGGTATGTAAAGGAAAACCGAGCTAGAACTTGATTGGTTGCTATGGGCAACATCCCTACTTTTCCATTCCTGCAGCTTAGTATTATTTACACAGGCCTTGACATGGGATAGAGATACATCTTTATTTGATGGCAAATGGCATAGAAATCTCAGTATCGCAGGGGGCGGGGGGCACTTTAATAAAAGCACACCACATATATCCCCATACAGCATGTCCCACTCACCCTGCACTGACCAGTCCCGGGCCAGTCCCAGCAACGAGTGACTCCTGAACGTCCTGCACTGGCCTCCCGGTAATTCTAATGTTGTTTCAAAATATTGTCACCGAAAGCATAGACAGAATGTTTTCAACAACTAATGGTCTGCACAAAGCACAGCGGCGACGGCCATTTTTAAGGAGACCAAACATTATTTCTCAGGGCTTATGACCATGCAAAAATGGCGCAGGTCAGGGGAGACAGAGTGAGTGTGCTGCTCGGGCTCTAGTGATCACAACGAGGTCGATACCATTATAATATGGTTTGGGGGGGGGGGGGGTGTTTAGAGGAGAGGAGGCTGTGTAACCGTAAGGATGCCAGCCACACTGTCTCTGAGCATGTCTGCAGCTTAGTATTATAAGTGTTATGCTACATGAGGGTTCTGGCCAGACTGGAATATAATAAGTAATAGGACACCTGTATTGTTAATGCAGCCTCTCATTTGTTGCATGCATATTGAATGTACATTTACTAAACCATATACCAGGGTTGCCTACTTTTGCAAATGGATTTCAGGGAGATTGTGACAAGCGCTGCACAAAAGGGGTGTAACTTGTGCCACCAATAGGGTTGCCACCTTTCCAAACAAAAAATACCGGCAGGGTAGAAAGGGTGTGTGGCTTGGGGGTGTGGCTTGGGGGTGTGGCTTGGGTGGGGCTAATTGTGCAACCTTTTCCAACCAGAGTCCAATCTTCTCCATCGGCTCTCTCCTCCATGCAGGCAGTAGTAGCAGGGTAGTAGTCTTCACTTGCTGGCTGCTTCTTCCCCAGTCAGACCTCAGATGAATAGTGCAGGCAGCAGCAGGGCCCCCCTACCCTAGTTATTTATATATAATATTATATAAAACATATAACAATAATAATATATAATAAAATAATTAATAGTATGGTGATAACATGTATATATATATATATATATATATATATATATATATATAATGCTATGTTATCACTGTACTATAAATGCTATTATATATTATTATTTATATAATTATATGTTTTCATATTATATCACTATACTATTAATAGTGATAACGTGTCATTAGTCTATGCATGGGGAGATATAGGCAGAGCCATGTCAAAGGTGACCAGGCCCCTCACATCTGA
>JABWIB010000250.1:140263-150912 GCA_016617825.1 Platyplectrum ornatum
TAACTGATGTCTGAGTAATGTAACAATGGTGGTTACCATAGTAACTGATTGCTGGAAGTTCCAGAACAGAGTATTTTGTACCTGGTGGAATGGGTCATGTTGGAGGGTCTGTTATATGACCCTCTGTATTGCCTACCATCTATTGTTAACTACCATTGATTCAGGTCCTACAGAGCCCAAATGAGGGGAACCTGAGGCAGACACCCATCCAACGCCCACATGATATGCTACCCCAGCCTGCCTGAACTCACTTAGACACCATTATTGGCATCTAAGTGAGTTTAAATACCTCCAGCGCTGACGTTGTGACGTCATGACGTGGGGGGCCCGGCTGCCCGGGGCTTTGTGAGTCCCTGGCCCGGGTAATCGTAGCGGCAGCCCTGCTCACATTCAATATGTGAATAACTTATATGAAAAGCTATTTGAACTATTTAGTCTCATGTCAGCCTGTTATCTATAGTTTCATAGCTCAGTCAGGGAGGGTTTTGTTTCTCAAATAATAAATGTCTGTAAGAATTTATATATGTCTGGAGGTCACAGGGGTCCATACAGACATATATCTGTTGTCATATCAGCTAGACCCAGCCTCCACTATCACATTCCAAAGGGGGGGCTGAGAATGGCAGATGAGGGTTAAATATCAGATCTGTGGGTATGGATTGGTACATGTTCTTTGGGGTTGTCGGACTGACAAGAACTGTGCCGGACCATCACTGCTAACCCCAGGCGCAGAACCTTGTGTGTAAGTGAGGTACTGAGATTTTGTGATATTGTTGTTTCTTCACAGAAATATTAAGTCCATATCTTGCGTTAGTTGAACAAATCATTTATTTGTCTCTATATTCAACCAAGATTCCAATGTGTATTCTTGTAATGTCCACCAGAGGGCAGCCAAGGCTCAGTATTCATTTCCAGTTCATTCATAAACACAATGGCATAAATGTACTAAACTGGGATTGGAAAAGTGGGGATGCAGCCCATAGTGACCCATCAGATTCAGTCTAGATTCTAGTATGTGAAATGAAACGAAGAGCTTGAATCTGATACCCAAATTACCGATCTTACTAAAGACTAAATAAAATAAAGTAAAATTAAGTTATACAAGTGTATAACTCTATGATATCGATGCACAGGTGCTCCTTTCCATCTTACAGTGTTAATATGAGAGGTATCATTATATTAATCTATATGCTGCACATTTAAGATCTCCACACGCAAGATCCAAGAGATGCTGATCACTGTTGTGAATGAAACACTATAATACCAAACCTAATACACCATAATAGCAACACTATATATGGACATTTATAAATATATGTATTACCACTTACATTTAACATCAAACAAACTACTCTATTCAACTCTGTGAGACATAACAGTTGTGTAAAACCAATATAAACCATGGAACGGGAACCTGGTGCGGTATGCAGTGTTTTCTAATTGTAGCTGGAACATTAATAAACACATTCTTGTAAGTGACGGAGCCTGAGGAACGGCCTCGTACTAGAATCATGGGGTCACATTTCGTTTGTAAACAAGCCGTGTAGTCTGCTGTTTGTGCTATTTTCAGAACTTTATTTCAGTTATTCAACCACATAGCTGGAAGTCACTCAATGGATAATACCATAAGATCTGTCACATCTAATAGTAGTGGAGACGGCTACGGAGATGAACTATGATCACTAAATAGGCAGAGGAACATTCTTACATTGCTCGCGATGACGGGAGCGCATGGTTAGTCCTTGTGGTGGTGGTGTCCAGAGAGATGATCCTGTCAGCACATTGTTTTATTTCAATAGTTTTACCATGATTTAAAATAATGGACATATAAACTACAAGGGCTACACCAAGTATATTAATGTTTTTAATTTGGATGTTGTCTTTTTGTCACATCACCTTATGCTACCTATTACCTTCTATCAGGTGCACCTCATTCACATGCTGGGGTCTCACTCTGCTGACTATTGCAACAAATGCTCTACCTCTCTGGCTCCGTGACTTGTGCTAGTTGAAATGGGTCTAGTTGCATTGTGCTAGTTGAATCCTGTTCCTCCTTGGTTCTGATCCCGTCTCCCTGCCATCATTCGCATAATGGATCCTGCCTCCGTTCACTATTGCTCAGTTGTGAGGGACACGACCCGCTCCTTGCCCGCAGCTGAACACCATCTCCAGGCATGGGGTTACGCTCTGAGTCTCTCTATAATACATTATAGAACCAAAAGAGCTGAAGGCCATTCATGCTTAGATGCGTACGTGTCATTGGATACGCGATACAGAGGTGATGGGATGCTTATGGCATGGAAATAAAGTGCCACCATCATAGCAAGATGACCAACCTTATGTGTATGTAGCAGTCATTGGTATGATACATTTACATGTGCAGCACTGGAATAATATAAGCCAATGAATCTAGACATCTTGTCTTCTCGACGGGATTCTGTAGATTTAAAAATTCCGAGATGTTTTGTTTTTAAAAGTGTATTTGGAATAAAATGATGTCTTGAGTGTTAAAGAAGTGAAAAATGAAGTTCTGCTATCTATAAACATTCCGGAGGACTGCAGGAATGTAGAAATATTATGTAAAAAGATGGAAGCTATGCAGGGAATTTCATCCCATGAATGTGTAACCCCTTCTCCGACAAACCATTGAAACGCGGCACACATTCTTTATATCATACAAAATACTCAGGAAAGTGATCAGTAGAAGTTGGGTGGTACAATCTATATTTTGAATCATCTTCACGAGAGACATGTGTATAAGTATTGATTTTTCCATTTAGGTACAAAGTCTGAATAAACAGCACCTCATTCTGTCCCTCTAGCCAATGAATGTTATTGAATCAGCTTTCTCCTAATACTGATGATGGACCATGCACGCTCATTCCTCCCCAATAGAAACTCTTCTACGATAGAAAGGTTAGAAAAAGTGCAACCAGGTCAACATTGCAACATAGACTGTGATTCTACATTCAAATATAAGCTGCTTACCATGACCATCTTATCTAAGTCTTATTCTGATGCATTTCCAGATAAGAAGTTCTGGGGGGACGGTCATTCTCCGTAAGGGGAGCACCTTTTACAGTGTATGGAGTTTTATAGGTCATGCTTGCTTCATTATAAATTGAAATGATCTCTCGGGAAATGAGCTATATCTCCAGCACCACCTATTGCAGGTATTCCTCAGGTCACATGCAACCCATATAGGGCCTTTAAAACATGGTGATCTTGGAGATATAGCTCATTTCCCTAAGCATGACCTATAAGACCCCATAAACCATACAAGGTGCTCTCCTTAAGGAGAATGTCTGCCCCCCTAGAGTTACATTAACGCTCTCCAGGTGGAGGCTGGCAAATTTTGGCCTGGGAGCCAAATATATATATATATATATATATATATATATATATATATATATATAAATATATAAAACATTGGTGGCTCAGGGCTGCCACACATGGCAGTGCAGAGCAGGGATCTGGTTGACTGGTGAGAGGGTGGGCTGGCGGGGGTGCCAAGGTGCCAAATGGCACCCGGGCTGGCCGCATCAACCAGCCATGGTCGTTGGTGGCTCGAGCGCCTCTGACGTCACTTCCAGTTGCCGGGTCTCGCTAATACAGGAGACCCCGGCAGCCGATGCTGCCAGCAGCCCCCTGAACCACCAATGATTGTGCTGCCGTTTTTTAGTGTATTAAGGCTGTACATGGCGATCAGTAGATCACCATGTGTGGCAGCCCTGAGCCGCCAATGACCAGGGCTGATTTTAGGCTGTGACCAGGGCTGATCAGTAGATCGGCATGTGCGGCCTTGAACCACCAATGATGCGGCCAGCCGGGGTGCCATTTGGCACCTTGGCACCCACGCCAGCTTGCCCCTGACACTCTCTCACCAGTCAACCAGATCCCTGCTCTGCACTGATGAGGGGCAAGCAACCCGAAACAGCAGATGGGAAACTACCCAAGATTTATTCAACCTGAATTGTTTCTGTCTTCACCTAAATAGTTATTACACTATTTTGATTCTACTTCTAGAGCATATTTGCAGATCCCAAGCGTAGTAGAAGTGGTCATTTTGAAGAAATAAGTTTCTCTTGTTAATGTTTCTGTACAAGAAGAAAAATGATATATATTAATCCCCTATAATCACCCCTTGCTGCCGGCACCCTCCAGACTTCAGCAATCACCCCTTATAACAATCACCCACTGCACTGCTATATAATTACCCAGCATGACTTTTATGCTAAAACTTACATGCGTTCTACTATCTCATTATCTAAACTACTATTCAAATACAAATGAAATCATGTATTGTATTTAATATTTTAATTACCCAAAGCATTGTACTCTAGAATAGAGGTAAAGCTAAAGGCTTGGTGTACTTATTCCTCGGGCACCTTTCCTTATCCTTTATATTGAGACTTATAGCTAAGCATCTAAAGATCGCTCTCGTTTCCTTTGTCTTTTATAAGTATAGTACCCAATGTGCCGCATAGATGAGAAGATTTCAAGGACGAGACCCCAATACACTCACCTGAATTTCCTCGGGGCTTAAAAAAGTTCACATTGATTCCTTGCATATAGAACATACAGATAAATGTTTTAGACCCATACATGCGTACAAACAAAGAAAGTTAAAGTAAGGTAAAGCTGAGTGGTAGCTAGAGGTGAAATAAAGCCGCCCTGGGTATGTGCTCACAGTATGTGAACCGTTCTCTGAGGAAGGGCAATGGCTGCCGAAACGCGTCAGCCCAATTTTGGTCAGGTTACCCCTTACTTTAAGTGCGACTTTCTTTAAAATATGTATTTGTATGGTTTATTCTCTGGAAGTTTTTCATTTGGATTAATAGACTTGTTTATTATCTCTTTCTTTTGACATGTTTACTCGTGATGATCGCGTGATGGGGGAATGGAGGGTTAAGGATGAATACATAATAAAGCATCGCGGAAATGAATGGATTGTTTACTAACTGATAGGGTCATATATCTGTTACCAGCACTTCTAATCAGCGCCAGCAGGCACACCTCGCTTTCTTTCTTGCTATGGGTATAATGGAAACAACACGCACAATAAACATGTAAAAAACATAAAAACACTATAGAACATTACAGTACAACAGATTGTATTCAGCACAAAGGACTCTTTTACTTGATATCCAAACGGGTTAATTCCGAGAGCACAAGATGGTATTTTAATTTGTCCCATATGTGCTCTGTATGTACACATACCAATGACAAGAATGCTGCAGTGGACACCCTGAGCCAGGGAGGACCTGGCTTATTATGTGCGCAATAATATAAAGCAACAACACAGCAATAAATGAAACAAGGTCCCAGGAGCCATTTATTAATTTGTTTTGATTATGATGTTTTTAAATATTAACCTCCCCCCCCCCCCTTCCTCCGTAACCCTCTCCACCTCCTTTATCCTTCTCTGGCGTTCGAGGTATTACGGAGTGAATCTGGGATGGTGGCCAGCACGAGTGGAATTTGGATCGCCATAGCAACTGTATTTTGGGATGGCAACAAACATTGGTGGAAATGAATGCTTTAAATTCATGAGCAGGTCTCTGAGGGCCTGGAAAAGGCAGGAGGAATGTAAAAATAGGAATGAAGACGAGTGAGGAGGGGGAAAGCGTTCTGGAGAGACAGGGAGAAGAGCCATAAGAAAAGGGCTTCTTATGAGCATTGCGCAGTACGTGTGTTTTTATAATGGTGGGATGGGCGTATCGGGGCAATATCTCATCTGCGCAGAACATGTGCTTTTATAATGGCGGGATGGGTGTATAGGGGCAATATCTCATCTGCGCAGNGGGGCAATATCTCATCTGCGCAGAACATGTGCTTTTATAATGGCGGGATGGGTGTATAGGGGCAATATCTCATCTGCGCAGTACATGTGTTTTTATAATGGCGGAATGGGCGTATCGGGGCAACATCACTGCTAATGGGCTAATGTACAAAATGGTACATTTCTTAATGCTGCATACATGTGCAATGCTCATGTCATAACGCACATATACACCACACACATGAGTTATCGCATAGCAGATGGGGAGAAGAAAGAAGACCTCAGTCATACCAAAAAATGACATCTGACAATGAGATATACATGTCATACCCCGTTCACAAAGAAGTCTATTACCCGGGTAATTCAGTCACTTCCCAGGTTGACTGAACTACCCAGGTAGTGTGCTCATTGTGAACGGTGCTAAAATTACTACTAGCTACCCTGGTTCAGTGTGAACAGTGTAGGACCAGGGTAGTTTGTGAATTACCAGGGTAGTTTGTGAATTTCCAGGGTACTTTGTGAATTTCCAGGGTAGTTTGTGAATTTCCAGGGTAGTTTGTGAATTTCCAGGGTAATTCAGCACTGTGAACAGGGTTAATTACCAGATCCACAGCTAACAACCCTGCTTGTTAAAAACAGATTTACCAGGGTAGTCTGTGTGAACGGGGTATAACATATGAAATTGTATGCAGCTTGCACCATACATCTGACGCTGTACTGGGTATTTCTATATGATTAACTGGGCAGTGTGTGTGGGACATTAGTTTCATCATACATTTTACCAGATTATGAGACGTTCTGTAGATATTAGTAATAGATTGTGATATTCTAGAGCTCCAAGTAACAATTACTTTAGGTGATCACGTCTGTTTTCACCTTCATCGATTATATAGTAATAATAATAATAATAACAATGGCATGTTCATTACTTACCTCCCTGTGATCACCCCTTAGACCTCCCTTTCCCTCCCTCTAATAGCTGTTATTTGGGAGAGGAAAAGGAGGTAAGTAGATGCAGAATCTTATTTAGGCTGTAGATGATCCTGTGTTATTGGAGTGCGTAGACAGTGTCTGTACAATTACTTACATGTTTTTGGAAATTGAAGAAAAACTATTAAAAGATCAGGTTTTCCTTACCAACAGATCACATTGTATATAACTAATTTTGTGCTTGAAACACATTTTGGGATTATCATGGTAACTTTCATAACTTTGTTTTCAGTCTTCTAAACTGTTGAAAGTGTTATGACTATTTTCATGCTACTTTAACCATTCTTTCTATTCTATATTTGTATTTATTTCTGCACCATTCTTGGACTCCATATTGTTCTCCATTTCACACTATGAATTAGTACTATGTTTCACCCTTGTTCTGTTTTGTACTGTATTCTCTATTGTACAGCGCTGTGGATACTGTGTGGTACCTTATAACTAATGTTAATAATAATAGTAGGAATAAAAATAATTCATAATAAAGCTATACCAAATATGTTGATGTCTTTTGTCTGGAATTCTACAAAACACTTTCTCACATCTGCCAGAAGAGGGGGCTACTGCACTTACCACTGTGCACTTACTGTTACATTCAGTGAAAACTACAAATGATGCTACAAATACAAATAAATTCTGCTGTTATGATGATTTTTAAGGGGAGGTAAATGCTAGGACCAGAGAATACTCTTGTGCACATAACGATACTTATTACTTATGGGTAATTTTGTGCATGCAATCTGTGAGTATAAGGAGCAATTATGTTCTTTATATTGAAGAAAATGATTTCTTGAGCTTTTTCTTTTAATCAGTCATTGCTATGACAGGTCAGGAAAGCACATTGCATGAAATTACATGGCGGCTCTTTGCAACCCATAGAGGTGTGAATGAATAGGCGCAATGTTTACAGTAATAGACGGGAATAAGCGCCCTTCACGGCTTTTCCCGTCTTCACGTTAAATTGTATTGGTCCTAAGAATGAAGCAAAGTGTTGTCCCAGAACAGTAATTTGACTCCACTGAATTCTACCATGGTTTTGTCCATTTGTAACTTTTCACCTGAATTCCTCTTATTGTAAACCCTATATCCAGACCATTGACTAATTTTTGCCTCTTCTGTATATTCAAATAATAAATACCAAGTAAGGCCTGTCCCACTGAGCACATCCAGCTGCAAGGAGAACCTATAAGTGATACAAAGTAATACAAAATGGGTTTATGTATGAATAGTTCCAGGGTGATCGGATTTCCACGTAGTGCCTTTGGTTTTCAGTTTAATAAAACCAAATTCCAATAGCATAATAGTGGAAGAGACGTGTGGAGTATGTGTTTCTCTATATTTCTCATCCATGCATTTCTTTCGTATTTGCTGTTGTAGAACAATCTGCATAACGGAGCACATTTCATATGTCTTACATGTTTGTCCATGGAAAGTGTTTAATATCCCAAACAGAGATAATTAACTGCTTGGATTTTGCGTCTTGTGTGTAAGTAATGCGAAATGGCTGGATCTATCTAAAGTCCTCTGCACACTTGTTTTTTGCTTAAAAGCAAGTCAAGGGGGAGTACAGGACTTAACTAACCATTATTGTACTATAATATGCCCCCCTCCAACTCCCATGTGTACTTCGGCCTCAATTTACTATGCTTTTGGGCAGAAAATACATATATTAGCTAATCCAATCGGTAATCCAATCATTCAACAACACATCAATGGGCAAATCAAAGCATATGGTGGCAAGCTGTCAGGACTGTGTTCACATGCAGTAAGTGCCATGTTACAGGCCTGCTGACCATATCACATCTCAGCTGAGCTCATCTATCTGCCGGCTGTCTTAGCGCTCGTAGGAATACTCGCCTGAATTTCCTGTACAAAACAAATGTGAGTCTGGGCATCTATTAGTGTTTCTTTCTTGCGTTTCGTTTGTGTTTTCAGACAGCCGTGTATTTGCATTGTAATCAGTTACACTCGAAAGTACGAGCCTGAACTGTAGCAAAATTCCAGGGAAATTCATAGAATACGACTGGCCATTTATTAAGTAGCCCAATAAACGGGAGGATTTTCCAGTAGGGAAAGGTCCCGAGATCAGTACCTCTCAGCTCTCCTACTTGGACCGACAATCCTGCCAGAAAAGAGGTGTTACTAACATTGACAAGAGGCCCATACAGCTAGCTAATAGGGCCATTAATATCAGTCTCTTACCCCTTTTCCACCAAAAACATTGGGTAAATTCCAGGGTTTTTTTTTCCAGGGTTTTGAAATTTACCCAGGTCAAAAATAAAATTACCCCTTTTCCACTAAGTGTCAACCTGGGATTTTTCCCAGATTGACACAATTTCCACTGAATGGAGTATTGTTACCAACTATGTTTTAAAGGGAAACCCCTTTTCCACAGCAGAAACCCAGGAAAAATCCCAGTAAAAACCCCACATAGGTCGCAGGAAAATGAAATGGTTCTATGTTCTTTTTGTCGGTGGAAAAGGGGTATCTGTCAGACCGGTGGAGTAAGTCTATTGGCTCGATGCAAAGTAACCAAATACATGTGGCAATGAGTCTGCCTCGTGCCTCTGTATGTCTCCATAACTGGATAATACAGCATTAAGTGAGGTAATACTAAAGATGTTAGAAACTATCACAATTATCATGATGGCTCGTGAATCTCGTCTTGTTCCACGCCACCAGTCCCTTCGCTCTCTCCTCCACTGTCTGTCATCAACTGCTGTAATCTTGATGGGTGCATTCCAGTACCTCTCATGATTGTGGTGTACTGAGATCAGGATGGGAGCTCCATGCTGCAGGTTGTAGCTTCTTGCTACCCAGCTTATGTCTCTATATTCTTAGACATTGGCTTGTGTGCGTTTCCTGTGTTCCTAGTCTCTCTTAGCTTATCCTGTGCTCCTACCTTCTCCAGTGTACCCTGCTTTCCCAGTGCCCTATTCAGCATTCCTCTCCTGCCCAGTGGTTCCAGTGATCTTTTCTATCGTAGCAGGGGTGGCAGAACATTTAATTTGCGGGGGGCTAGTGTTCCCCCACTCCTTGTCCTTGAGGCGCCCCTTCTCCCCTCTCCTCATAGTGCCCAGCTGGATGCCTTTTACTGTGTCAGCGAGCACTTTACTTGATCTTACAGAGGAGCTGCAGTGCTTGTGACAGGCTGACGGCGCCCCAGAGTGGGACCAAGAAGGGCGCCCCCGTCAAATTTGGGATGGGGTACTTCACCACCCCCCTATCCCCTGTTCCAATGCCTGTGCTCCATAGTGTGACTGGTGAGCGAGTAAATGAGTGAGTGTCCTTGCTTTAGATTTATATTCCTTTGTCGTAGCATTTTCCATGTTGCCTCTTTCCCAGTTTTATCTCCAGCTTGCATTGTGTGTTTTCTCTCCATACTTCTCCCCCTTTCGCTTCTCCTTTATTACTTACCCTGGTCTCACTCGCTTAGAAAGTGGTCCCAATGGCTGCAACCCACTAGTTGCCTGCAGCCTAGCCTATCCCCACCCTCAGAGGCTCTAGTAAAGACCAGGGCCTAAATTTACAAAACGGCATTAAATCCTCGAGGTAGATTCTTCTGCTGCGGCATTTGGTGCTCTGGTCAGACACGTCCATATTTTCCTTGTCTTGTCTTGTCCCGAGCAAACCTTGAGAGCAGCAGGTATCTCTACATGATTCTTCCATTCATAGGAGGCTTGGTCCTCTGACCTCATAAAATACCTGTATGGATATGTAGCACCCCTTCCCTGGGGTAGTGGCAGGGGTGGTGTGATATGTACGATTCTAGCTTCAGTGCCTCCACCCGAGTCTTCTGAACTGTGCGTATGGGGTGCGGACCTTTTCTGTTTCCACCAGGGCTGACTCGGGAAACCCCTTATACCCCACCACACTA
>JABWIB010000251.1:20132-41491 GCA_016617825.1 Platyplectrum ornatum
TTTTTTATTATTTTTATTAATTTTTTTATTATTATTTTTTATTATTATTTTTATTATTTTTGTATTATTTTTTTTTACATTTTTTTTACACAGATCCTGCCCTTATTCATTCACAAACAGGCTACTAATAGCCTGTTTGTGTAAAATAAGCACAGGATCTGTGCTTACTATTAGAAGACTGACATGTCTTAAAAAAGTGTTTTGAATGTAGTCTTATATCTCCTTTTGCTAGTATTGTACTGTATCCCACTTTTTCAATTCCTACTCACTTACAACAAATAAACCATTCTTGTAGGTTAGGGTCCGATAATGTGTCAATCAAGCAAACAGAAGTTATATTTTTGTTTTATAGATAAATGTATTTTATTGAAGCAACAAGCATTATATACTAAAAGAGTTACAAAATAATGTGTACAAACATTTTACTGTCAACATGGAAATGTGAGATGAAATATACAGATAAATAAATATTTCGATAAAGATTTTTTTTTTATTTTAAGATAAAGTTGTATAGTCATGGAGAACAGCTAGGTGGAGCTCAACCATCAAGTATCTGGATGACTTGTGTCATATATTTGTTTTTCTTAGGCAGTGGATTGAGATGATTAAATGTAATTTCTGTTGAAATGAATATAATGTAATAATAGTCAGTTATTATTACATTATAGTGTCTTTGGAGACTTTATAGTTTGTAACTGATTTAATGGAATTTCTACTATTTGAAAAATTATCCAGGTAACTTAGTTTATAACTTTATAACTAAGTTGGTCAGTATAATCAACATTTAAAATCTGTTTACCGACAACATGTGCATTTAAATGGAATAAATACAAATATTCACAAATAAATAATCACAAATATTCAACAGCAGTTGGCAACAGTAAGGTGGTGTATGTTTTCAACATAAAATAATCAAAATTGTGTGCAGTAAAAAACAGATACATTCTCTAGAACTGTGATTCATATTCATATAATGCGTTTTTTCATTGCGTCTATTCAATTAACATGTATACATCTGTGTACATTTAGCACTTGTGGGTATTTTTGGGTGTGTTTTTAAGCATGGGGTAACAGTGAGAAAGGGTTCAGGGTGATAGGCTTATCATGGAGTTTCCCTCGTCCAGCACTGCCTTAAATTCCTGCCTGGGGGCACCGATCTTCACAGACCCCTACTGGCATAGCAGGGATGCCTCCTGACACAGCGGGGTATCCTGTCCCAGTGCTGGGGGCTCACCTTCCCCTAACAACAGGGAATTAAAAACAAAATAGACATTAAAAAGTGATGTACATAGTACAAGTAAAATCCTAAACCCTTAAATTGCATTTCACTTTTAAAATGTTAGACCAAATAACATCATATTATCAAAATTGAATGAAGTGACTGGTAAAAGTGGTGACTGACAACAGAATTAACATCTTAGGGGCCAATTCAATCCCCGTTTTCGCAGCAACAAAGCCGGGCTTGCGCTTTTTCATGTCTATTGTGGTAGGGAAATCGCACAGATTTTTATATGCGGCTCAATGGATGACTCAGACCAAAGCAAATGCAAACAGCTGCTTTGCAAACACTTATCAGATCTGATTACACAATGTTCTCCAGTGTGTACAGGTGTTTTACTGCAAGGAAACAACTGTAATTTTTAGAATCAACCACGACGGAGAGTCAACACACCACAGCCAGAGATTATGACTTCTGGCCTGGTTTAAAAACCATCCCAATCATTTCAACAATGCAAGATAATATTGCAATTATAAATAGAATGGTGGAGGACTACATGAACAATCATATACAAATTTGATGTTTATTAAAATGAGCTCCTCATTTAAAGATGAGTTTCCTGCAAACTATAATCAGAAACTGTCACAGTAGATTCAAGTGGAGATGAGCAAATATTTAGCGACGATAATACCACTAACAGTGACAAGGCTGATGATGAGGGTGATGACAACTCCAACCTTGAGGATGATGCCTAGCATTTTCCTTAAGTTCATTGCTGCAGCCAAATGAAAATAAATTAACTAGTTCACTTTCTTTTTTATTTCATGATATTCAACATGGTTTTGTCCACTCGCTGTCATGCTTAAGTCAATAGTATGCAAAGCCTGGATCTGGTGAAATGTTCTGCAATGTTTGGCAACCCTACCGAACATGTACAGACAGAAGATACAAAACTGTAGATTGATTGTGGTGGTGGCCTACGCAAGCCTTTTATCCGTACCAGGGGGGAAAATTCACTAAATGACGATTTTTAGAAATCGTCAGTGGCTGACGATTTTGCTGACGATTTCCATAAATGTGTATTCACTAAGTGACGAATGTGTTTTTTTCCTCATTTTGTTTGACGTTTACAGATCGTCAATGGGATATCGCGGTATACGTCAGTTTAGTGCAATATCACCTGCCGAATACCTGTTTTCTCATCAATGGATATCGTCAGCATTCGTCAGGCATTACATATCGTCAATACAAATCATCACTTACTGAATATTATACATCACCAGTCATTGACGATTTTAGATCACTGACGAACACTGACGATATGAAATCTCAGCAAAAATCGTCAGTTAGTGAATTCCCCCCCATATCTTCTGTTATATAAGTTAAAAAATTACTATTGAAAATTAAGCCATAACCAAAGTTGATGTGTCTTGGACGCTAGTAGAAACACTTGTCTATAAATTTGAGGTGGTGGTGGCCTTTTCAGGCCTTATGATCCATACCATATGTTTCAATAAAAACCCATTAGACATTGTCACAATAGATTCCAGTGGGGATGACCAACAACCAAGTTATCATTTTTATTTTTTTTTTTTTTTATTTATTGATTATTATTTATTTTTTAAATAAATATATATTTTAATAAAATAAAATACTGTATATACTTGAGTATAAGCTGACCCAAAAATAAGCTGGTGCTCCTAATTTCCCCTAAAAAAAACTGGGATAACTTATTGACATAATACAGGACAATGACTCGACTATAAGCCAAGGTGGTCACTTTCAGAACATAAAATGTGCTGAAAAACTAGGCTTATACTCGAGTATATACACCAATCACTTCAGCCACAAGAGTCTTTCATAAGGGTATTGGACATGTGATGGCAGCAGGTACAAACTGTTGATTGATTGTGTTGGTTGATTAAGTAGGCCTTATTATCCATACCAGGGGGTATATTTAATAAGCGATGAGATTGCAGTGAGATTGAAAAGTGGGGATGTTGCCCATAGCAACCAATCAGATTTGAGTTTACATTCTTCAATGTGTAAAATGAGACTGAGAGCTTGAATCTGATTGGTTGCTATGGGCAACATCCCCACTTTCCAATCTTACTGCAATCTCACCACTTAGTAAATATATCCACGTCTTCTATTTTGTGACCAAAAAATAATTTGGAGAATTGAGTCATAACTAAAGTTGATGGGGTGTCTTGGACACTACTTGAATTTTATGTCTATAAGTCTAAGGTGGTGGTGGCTTATGCAGCCCAACTATCCATACCATATCTTCCATGATGTAACAAAAAAATTTTGCACATTTGCATGTTCTACTGGATTGTAGTGTTGCTGGCCTGTGCAAGCCTTATTTTCCATATCATATGTTTTAATTGATGCATGTGTTTTTTACAGTTTCCCTGTACCTTTGTTGTGTTCAATCGTCATCTTACATATTAAGTCTTTCATTAAGTCCTGCGTGGGAACTGCCTTATCAGTCTGACCTTCTGTCTCAAGGTTCTGGGTCTTCAGCTTGGGTCCCTCAAGGTTTAAGTGTTAGCGATGTCAATCTACTTTCAGAGGAAACTTATCCATACTTTTTTGCAGGGGGTTCTGCACACCAACAACTTCCACCACCCTTTGCTTCCCTTGTAGTTCATTGGGATTTAAATTTGGTTCTCTCAGCTCTCCAGTTGTCTCCCTTTGAGTCCCTAGAAACTGTGGATTTTTTCTCACATTGAAATTGGTTTTCATCTTAGTGATTGCTTTGGCTAGGAGGGTTTNGTGCTTGTAGTGCAACAACACGACAGAGTCGAGCAGCCATCTGGTCCTCTGTCCATACGTTTACAAAGTTCTATAATTTCCTGTGCTTACATCCAAGGATACTTCCTTTGGTAGAAGGGTGTTAAGCTTGGTATCTATTGAACGTATCCTTCCTTAATTAAGTCTTTGGTATGTCACCTAGTGTTAGTGTCCCCCAGATTGCCTGTAAGAGAAAAGATTTATTCACTCACCACTAAATGTGTTTCTCTCAGGGACATCTGGGGGACACTGCATGCCCATCCTTACACTCAATGGTATGGTATTTTTCCTTGGTTTCATTAGCTTTTTTCCTTTCCTCTCGCCATGGGTCTCTGGTATTATGAATTTAATCAGGCAGGAAGTTGATGAGAGGAGGAGCTTCTCCCAAGTGATTTTTTATTAATCACCTAGTGCCAGCTCCAAAGCTCAAGCACCAACCAATATAGGCGCGTCCAAATTTGATGGTAAAACCTCCAGAGACCTACTTTCATGTCTGAAGTAGAAAATCTCAGGATCTGGGTTTTTGACTTATTTTATATATTTTAACTTTTATACACTGTAAACCTGAAAAATAAAAATTGTTTTAAGAAGATAGAGACCCATGTTTTACATTGGGGAATCAAACCTGAGGTTGGAACATCAACAGATCTCTTGTGATAAGCTCTCAACTAGAGAAATAATATGTGAGTATAATGGTCTAGAAATGATTGAAAAGGTCTGACATACTGCACATAAGATACTTTTTCCCCATTTCTGTGAAGTTGATTTGGAAGATAAGCAGGGACAACTGACTCAAGACAGAGGTGGACAGAGGGGACCTATAAGGCGTTTCTTTGTGCAAAAAATGAAGAAAAATGAAATGTGAGTGGAAAACAGAAAGATAAGAGTGCAATTATATGTAAATTGGCTGCACAAAGATTTTGATTATTTGTTGCTTACATATTGTTACATTTTGAAAAGAGGAAGCAGCACATAGGAATTAAGCCTATTTACATTTTATTGACCAAATACACATATGGATCTCTGAATAATCTGTGCTATAAGAGAAATAGTATAAGGAGTTTAAAGTTTTGTCACTAGTATCACAACCTTTCCCTGTATAAATATCTGTCATTAATTAGAATAACACATTTTGAGGAATGTAAATATTGCTGTTGTTACTGACAGGACCCTTAATTTTCTTTGATAATATCTGTGTATCTGTGACCTTCAATTTGAAGGTCCTATTGCAGTTTTGTTTATGAAAGTATAGTGTAAATTGAGGATAGCGCTGTGTAAAATTCTCATATTCATAAAACAATGTTTAGATTTGAGATGGTATAAATCCCACTACAATATATTGTGGACCAGAAAGGGTATGGTTCAATCAAGAGATCCTGATTAGACTTCCATCAGAAGTTCCTTAAGAAACCTTTTCTAAGGAGTCAAGTTTTTATTCTTTTTTTTTCTAAATAAATGGTATTGAAGCACAACGTTATTAGGTATAATGTCCATATAGCAGCAAAAATAAACAAAGTCCAGCACTACATATGATGGAAACTAATGGAAAAATAGTATTTTAGGCATGGAGAAATATCCAGACAGAATTACCGTTTGATCAGTTATTCAAGAGTGTATGGATAAAAATGCATCCTCAGATCAACTGACTGAACTTGAGTGTATTGAGTGATATTTATGACCCAGAGGGGAGTTTGTCTGGGAATCTCTCAGGTCTCAGTATTCTAGCCTCTAGTCTCCCGACATGTACTCCCCTTTTCCTAACTAATAATAGCTATTATAGGATAAAAAAAAGGTCTATGGGTGGATTGCAGGAATATTAACAATAGATTTAGTAAATATTGTGAAGTGCCGGCCTACATTGACAAGATGCAGGCTGGCAATGGAATGTGCTGTTTGCATAGTGTGTCACTAACCACGCCTCTTTATGCCACTTTCACTGCAAAATAAAGAATAATACATAACTGATTTCTCTCTCAAACACACACAGTACACTTACTCATTGCTGGTGTTTCAGTGGCCAGACCAGATGCTGGTGTCTGATTTTTTTTTTCTTTAACATATCTAATGAGACCTGAGGCCCTGAAGGCTGCCCATGTGTTGTATACTTCTTGTATACCTTTTTTCCTTCAGAGTATGAATGAGGGTTCATAAAACACACTTTTGGATGAGATGTTTGGGAGGGTACATGTCTCTCTACCCACCCTAGCTAGTACAGCAGAGGGCAGATACAAATAAATCGTTATGGTTAAAGGTGCAACTTTTAAATATTAAATAAAATAATTGGATATAAATTACTTAAACACAGCTTTTTTTCTTCTGCCCAATGTACGAATACTTCACACAGCCCCTAAATAACCCCTTAGATGTAAAGTGTTGGTTACCTAGAAAAGGAATTGTCAATTTGCGACACTCCAAGTCTTGTGAAACTATGGCCTAAATTTACTAAGCAGGGAGATTGCAGAGAGTGTGGGGATGTTGCCCATAGCAACCAATTAGATTGAAGTTTATTCTACTGGAGAATGTGATCTCGAATGTCATTGGTTGCTATGAGCAACATCCCCACTTTTCACTCTCCCTACAAACTCCCTGCTTACAACTCCCAGCAAGACATCAGTATTCCAGACTCCTGGTAACACATGATGGGAATTGTACTTGTTTCACTTCTCATGTTACAAACAAATAAATAAAACATAGCTCAAGAAAGGTCGATCTGTGACACTCCAGGGCCTAAATTTACTATGCAGGGAGATTGAAAATTGGGGATGTTGCCCGTAGCAACCAATTAGATTAGAGCTCACATTCTCCAATATGTAGTATGACAGCTTGAATCTGATCTGAATCTGGTTGCTATGGGCAACGTCCCCACATTTCAATCTCCCTGCAATCTCCCTGCTTAGTAAATTTAGGCCCTGGAGTGTCACAGATCGACCATCCCTGACCTATGTTTTATTTATTTGTTTGGCATATGAGAAGTGAAACAAATAAACAGGTACATTTATGAAATTACAGACTAAGGTAAATGTTTAAAACGTCAGTTCTTAGGGTCTTTTCTTAATCCTCAGTATAAGATGATCAGTAGCAACTGTCATGTGAGGATTGTAATGGTGCCATCATCTGCAGAATCACACAGTGGCTAACATATATAAAGATTAAACATATTAACACATGGAGGAGAAAAAAGAAAGGCATAAATGAGGTTGTTTTCATTCCACTTCTGAATCTCTCTTCGTGCCAGTAGACTGATTATTTCTATGGCAAGAATCATATTTTCATAGAAATCTCATAATATTTTTGAAATGATCAATAGGATTTTTTGAACCTGTCATTCAATGTTCGTAATAATAAATATTTAACTAAACACTTAACATATAATCAATGAAAAACAAAAATGCTTATAATGCTTATAATCCATCTGCTAGTTCATTCAACACACTCCCCTTGTGCGGTAGTTGTAGATGTTAAAGCTATAGCCAGCTCCTCCTCCTCTCTCTCTTTTTCTCTGTCTCTCTCTCTCTCTCCCCTGTGTAAGCAGCTCAGGATTTCTGCTTCAGCTCACTCCTATCCTCATCACCAGCTCTGACAGGCACAGTCCCATGCCCCATACCTCCAGGCTTTTTACTATAAAGGGAGAACACAATTCACACAGAGCCCTGCTAAAGCTATTCTTGCCTGGAAGAACACAGACACATCATAAGAAAAGGAAATTGTCCAGCCTGTAGGGGCCTTTAACTCAAGCAATTTAAATACTAGTAAATATGAGAGTGTCTTATCAAATAGGAAAGTGCATTTAAATGTCAATATTTTCACTTTAATGAACAGTAAGTGATATTGTTCGCAGAGAATGATTCCTCCAAGCAGCATCACGAGAGACTGTATAGAAAAGGAGGATGAACTTGGAAACACCGAAGAGCCACACTCTCCAGCTTCCACCAGTAGTCAAGAATCAAAGGTATTTCAATTCGTCTTTGCAAATAAACGTGGTATTACTACAGGTTGTTGTATAGTAACTCCTTAGAAGCATGTTTTATGGCAGGCATGTGTCTTCACCAAACCGTACAATGAGTGCTAGGGGATAAGAGTACTGATTCTATGACTATTATGTAGTGTACATCTAAATCTAAAGATTTTAAATGTTTCAGCTTCAGTCATGTTTCTTTTTAATGTATCATTGAACTCATTGTTTGCAATGGAACGTGGTAGAACGCACACGTACTGTATGTGTACTGTGACTGTTAATTGAAATATAGTATAATCTATAATGTGTATTATAAATCAACAGTGTCATTGCATTAAACATGTGGGATTAATGTTCTTGAAAAGCATTCCTTACCTATTTTGGAGATACAATCCAGATCTTCAGGTTATCCTGTCAGTCTGGATAGAGCTTTGAAATGTTAATATGTGTGCAGCATGCACAATAGAAGGTAACTTGACATGGAATGTACTGTATGCCAAGGATGTCTGCTACTTAGGACAGCTTCTTTGCACATTGACGTTTTATTTATCAAAGAAACAACTTTGTGCAATATCTCATGATTCCCTCAATGTAATATTCATCATTTGTACGGAGCCCACATATTGAGCTGATATAGCAGAGTTGCTTCGCACTAATAGGTCAGTGTAAACATTCATAAACAATGCTGATTGTAGTAGCAGCAGATTTCCGTGTACAGAACGCAATGAGATTCTAATTTTCTACCTTAAAATTTTCACACCAGTACCCGGTAAAATGACCTTGCGGATTTCATGTACACTGCCCTGATATCGGAAAATGCTTGATTATAAAATGAATCTAATAGGTTGAGTTCCATAATGGAAACATGCAATGAACACATATGCAGATATTATCCACTCTCTGCACTCTCTTATAAATCTGCATCTGGTTCATAGTGTTGGCAGATCTTGGTGCACTTTAAAATTGTATATTGACAGGTTTGGGAAAATTGCATATTATAAACATATCAAGAAATTCCTTTAGTATTGGTAAACACAAAGAATGATTACCAAACAGAATGACTTATTAATTCATTTCTAGAAATAAAAAGAACATAAGGAACCTAAACCAGAAGCACAGTAGTTGGGAATGTAACTGCTAACATGTATATCCTATATTCCGAGTTCTGTAAGTAGGACCTCTGGATAGGTAATACAGGGAATGTGTATACCTTTGATTTTATAGACGAATAGCTTTTATTGGTTGAGTACAATTTACATATATTTGCATGAAGGTAAATGCTGGTTAATTTGAATGTAGATCAAACAAAATGCTGAACAACTAAATCTTTAAACTGCTATGTCTAATGTGGACATATCCTCTCTTTGGACTGGATCCTACCTTTGGGTTACATTGCATCTGTGATTATCAGATTCATGGGGCTCTTACCATTCCCCATGCACTTATCCGCTTCCAATAGCTATAATCATACTTTAAGCTTTCTGACGCGCTTGCACCTATACTCTACATTGTAAGTCACGCCTCTGTTGAAGCTATCAGACACATTAATGATTTTAAATCAGGATAAGACTGAAGTATTTCTGTTCAGGTAACATAGCTGGCCGTGATTTAAATGCAGCCAATGGAAGGGGTTCTAAGGTTAGCATGTGGATCTTTGTAAACACATTTTATGGTTAACCCCTTCCCTGCATTGCTACAATTTTACAAACATGTATATTTTCATTTCCTTTTAACTCTCAACCTAATTGTAAATCAGTCCCAATTAATCTGATGTAATCAGGCATCCTCGCACATTTTACCAGAGGTGACGAAAAACCATTGATTAAACCATGGTGCGAAATGAGCATAGGGTAGGTGGGAGTTGCGAAGTGCACCTCGTTCTTCCTGTTCATCTTGTTTTTATACCTTTATTTTCTATACACTTACTATGAGTATGAATAAGTGATTTGCATGTGACTACCTAATAGTCTCCACGTTAGTTTTTTGGGGCACTTTCAGTGCAGGAAGTGTTTATTTAAAACCCTCCTTTGGGGTAAGACCTTCACTGTGACATGCGTTGGCACATTATTAGAGGCAGACTGTATCTTTATCTCAATAGTGCAGGGAGGTACTCTACCCTCAACTATTTGTGCATATATCATGCCCATATGTATTGAGGATTGTAGAAAACCTACACAAACCCTTCCTGGTGCATTTGATATGGTATAAGAAATGTAATTTAATATCCTAAAACAAGGTGTAATAGTAAACATAAAAAAATGACTAAATGAAGTGCATATATTTGTTGGTTATTTCGCTTTTGGAATATTTGGATTGTTTTCTTTTGTATAGTATGTTTTACATCTAACTAATAAATGTTATGTTTTATAGTGTTCTATTATAAATCATATTCTTATATTTTGACTTGTTCGAGTTCATTGTACTCATTGTTTAAGTGTACACTCCAGTGCTCCCATATGCAGACTGACCACCTGTTGTATTTATTGTGTAGTTTTGGTATCTATTCAGCTCTGGAGGGAAACACACCTTGTTATTGACTACTATAATCTCTTTATAGGGTAGGAGGTACTCTTTATAGGGTAGGAGGTACACTATCATATTATGTCTTGACAATTCAGGGTCTCATTCGGTATGAATTGACCCATAGATTTGGATCATCCTATTTTTTGCTCTTAAGCTGCAATTTAAAATATCAATAACTAACTTAATAAATACATAAATAGATATCTAAATATTGCCTGATTTGTGATGCAATTTCTCCCTTTCACTGCGTTGTCAATATGTGTATTTATCTGGAGAGAATATTGGGCCCTGAGGAAATGTAGTGCTTTTTGAGAAAGCAATTAGGATGCAAATAAGATCTATTCATTTAACCTTTGATTTAATGACTTAAAGAAAATGAGCTGATAAGAGTTCTGAAGATGTATACATATCTGTGTGGTGAGATTATTTTATTATTATCTAGAAAACTAGTACTTCAAATATTCAATTTATAACAATAAGTATTTGTTTTTTGTACAGGGAATGAATTGACTATCAGTGAATGTTTAAGGGGTAAAATTGCAAAGCATGTTAGATAAACTTTGAACCACTCAAGTCATCAAGTCATCAAGCCTGCCCATTTATAGAACCAATCGGGCTAAAGGCAGTGATTTACATTAAGTAGTTATTACAGAACCGTAAGCTCTCATCTGGTTTCGGAATGAGCATAAAAGGACTGCGACACTCACATTGTAAGATCTCTTTAACCTTTTTAGAGATCTCTTCCCGTTGTGCCTCCGGTATTCTATAGGGTTTAATGTTAACCTTGACCCCCTGCTCAGTGATAATATCATTTTTTAATGACTGATGTTTCACCCGGCCGATCCAAGAACAAATTCCTAATTTCTATTAATAATTCCTTAACCTATTGCTGTTGAAATGAAACTTACAAGAGGGTTTCATTACCATTGCCTCTGGAACTAAGGGCACTGGACTTACTGGCGAGATTTGGAGAGCTGAAAGAGTTTCTCTATATTTCCAAGGTTTTATGAGATTCACATGATACATGTTCTGGTTTCCTTTTACCAGGTTGGTGCACCTTATAATTAACCTCTCCTGTCTCAAAATCTCTAAGAACCCTTGCCACTTAGCCAACAACATATTTTTAACTGTGGGAACCAAGACAAGTACCCTGTCACCTGGAGCAAAGTGGCGTATTTGGGCATTTCGGTTATATATCCGCTCTTGTGCATGTTGGGCTTGTTCCATGGTCTCTCTCACAATCGCCACTACCGCAATGATCCTGTTCCTGCATTATTGAAAAGAGATCCTGGGCACCTGACCCACCTAAATAGGCCAAATCAAATGTAGACCCGATTAGCCTTTGACAATCCCAAATCAAATATCTATCTTTATAATATATGGTTTATTGAAATGATTTTAAGTATTAACATAGCATTATGTTTGCATCTCAGTGATGCACATAAATTGAATCAGGGTTGTTAGGTTTTGGCTTCTTCCTCCTGGGAATTTAGAAACCAAAGATCGGCAGCATAGAGGTTGTGCACGGGTTGTGATTTATGTAAATCACTCCCAAAGCCCCACCCCCTTGACGCTGTCCTTTGCTTGAATGGGTGGGACTTCATAGCCATAGTAACTGTCGGAGCTGAGGCAGTGAATTACATAAAATTACTGCCTCAGCCCTGGTCCCAGGAGATTTTCAGACTTTCCCGGGTTACTGGTAGAACTGTCAGAAATTCTGGAGTCTCCCTGACTTTTCATGAGAGTCGGTAAAACCGCAGTACATTTGTAACTTGGAGAAGAAATTACATGTTTTTATTTTAGTCAGTCTTCACTGCTTCATCAACATTAGCATGGAAGAAAAATGTATTTACGGGTGCTAAGGTGAACATAGAGTCATAATCATTCTCTCAATGCTTTGTACTCTGAGTGAATGAACTGCTTTTTTATTTAAGATATTCTGCATCACAATCACAAATGTATTTTTATCCTCCAATGCGATAAGAGTCTATGTCATCTGTTAAGAGGATGACATATATTCCTCATGCGCATTTGAAATAATAGCTTCCTATTATGCTTTATTAAGCCTGCTAGCTTAACACTGTGCTATTAAATTGATAGTGACAGTAATGTCTAATTTCCATAGAACATTCGACACCTGAATGCAGGAAAAATATTTTCTTTTATGTTGTCTGTGATTGCCATGGAAACAGTTATGATGTCACAGTCCTAGGATATGTACTTTAAGTGGATAAACAGAAGAACATATGGATTCCAAGAGAAAATGCTTATCCACATCCAAAAGTAACCAAAGGCAACAGTTGCTTGCTTTCAGTTGTATTTTTAGAAATGTATTTGTGATTGTATTTCATGCTTTCATGTCATCAATTAAGCAGGTAAAAGGTCTGTAGTTTATTATAGGTGGGATATTTGCATTTGGAATCTATTGCTGTTGACTCTCTATATGAGCCCAAAAGAGCTGTCTCTCAGTGAAGCAAGCCATCATGTGTCTCCCACTTTTTAAAGGACCAAGGAATGGTGAGGTTGGACCAGTAGCGGCACTAGTGGCAGCGTCGGGTCATGGCCCCAGGCTAACACACCCCCTAAGTAACCAAATCCCTGACAGATAATACTAGGCACAGACAGACAAACAACACTGGAAAGAGATGCCCAGAGTACAGAAGGCACAAGACTGACAACACTGAATGTTAATTGAAGAGAGGGAAGAGAGAGAGAGAGGGCGAGAGAAGAGCAAGAGAGAGAGGGATAGGGATCAGCGGACCTGCCCCCAGCTGAGGAAGAGAGATGCCTTGCGTCCCATTTCTATGCAGTCATCGGGGCGCAGAATGAGGAGGAACCTCATCGTGCCCTGTCACAGGGACGCGATGAGGAACTACAGCAGTGTCTAACAGGTTGATTTTGCAGTATGATTGGGGTCATTGTCCATCTTCACTGTAAAGCTCCGTCCAATGAGTTCTGAAGCATTTGATTGAATATGAGCAATTAATATTGCCCGAAACACTTCAGAATTCATCCTGCAGCTTTTGTCAGCAGTCATATTATCAATAAATACAAGGGAACCAGTTCCGTTGGCAGACATACATTCCCACACCATGACACTACCACCACCATGCTTCACTGATGAGGTGGTATGTTTTGGATCATGAGCAATTCCTTTCCTTCGCCATACTCTTCTCTTTCCATCCATCTTGTACAAGTTGATCTTTGTCTCATCTGTCCATAGGATGTTATTCCAGAACTGTAACGTTTTGGTGTGTATCAGTTAATCCCATGCGATATAGGAGATAGGTACCCCCTATCTAGGATATTAAGGAGCAGTTAAGGTCATACATGACCATACATAATAAGGTCATATCTATGATATTAAGGAGCAGTTAAGGTCATACATATTAGGCCTTAAAGCTGTAAAAGCAAATGTCAGCAAGGAGAGTCAATTGTGAGTGAGGTAAATAAAGGTAGTCATTGTGAAATTCCCCCCGGGATGGAGGTATGATCTAGAGGCTCCCTCAGAACAGCATAGTGATGAAACATAGTGCCCTGTTCACTGTGCGGGTGTAATATGGAGAGTGTACTTGATTTGGCCAACTGTTGTGAAAGGTTTTTCTTAAACGCTTGGTTTTTCTTTACTCACCAGACTTGAGGTAACTGTAAAAGTGTCTTTTATTCAGACTTCCATCACCAACGTTTCATTCGCTCTGGGCGGAATTCATCAGGGTGTCAATCCCCAACCCATATATAAAGTAAAAACATCATATGTGACTCACCCCCTGTTGCGCGTCCTGGAGCTACCTCCACTCGGAACTTCCTTAGAGCTGCTAACCTCTGTCATGACCCTATGCTGGGGTCAAGCACCAGGTTGCTGCTGAGGTAGACGGTTGCCATGGTCATGGGGGAGCGAGCGTGTGAACATTAAAACAACCGCAGCCCATTAGGGGAAGGAAACAATGTAGCAAATACACAAAGAAATAAACACAGCTAGTTTTGTACCAACACTTAAGAGACCACCAGAATCAACTGTTCTGTTTAAAGAGCTAAGGCAAAGTGCATGAGTGGTAGACATATGCACATGGAGATACATGTGGACAGAACGTATCTGGTAATAGTTCCAATTCCACTGTGGTTACACATCAAAGGAAGCAATTTAGAGTTAATTGTTCATTCAAGCCAGTAGGGGCTAGTGAATTTAAAGTGTGAATCCACCAGCATTCCTTCTGCAAGAGTGGTGTCCCGATCGCCTCCACGAGAGTTCATGGGGATGTTGTCAATCCCCATCCATTTTAAGTCCTGCTGTTTTCCAGTGTTTGACCACTGGTTGATCTATATCTCGTCCCTCCGACGATAACTTAATTGCAGATCTGTGTAACGAAAGTCTTTCTTTGAGCTTTCTGATTGTTTTGCCCACATAAATTCGATTACACGGGCAGATGATCACGTAGATAATATATTGCATGTAATCACATGTTTAATGTTAAACCGGTGCTGAATTTTACCTTCCATTTTGCGTTGAGGACGTGTCTCCAATAAGCTGGCACGTTCTATGCAGTCAATTTTTTGCTTGGCTTCGTCAAGTACTCCACGTGGGTATCCACGGTTACGAAATTTCTGTAGAGTCTGTTGTATTTGATTATCACAGTTGCGGGGGGTCGCTGTTAATGCGTTTAATGCGCACTAGTTGTGAGTACGGTAGACCTTTGGTAAGTGCAGGGGGATGATGACTTGCTGAGTGTAGAGGCAGTCCCATGTCTGTGGGTTTGTGTAAACTGTGGTACATAGGTTACCCCCGGATTTGTAAATTAGAACGTCCAGAAAGTTGACGTAACTTTGATAGTCGGGTGTAACATGTTGACATTTTGGATTTGGAAATAAAGACTCAGAGGGTACGTCTTGTATTACTGTAATATTTTTCAGAAAATCTGTGGTGTCCTTTAGGTATGTTGTTCTGCCTGAATGACTGGTTGTAAAAGCGAGTCCAAATATTTGGACACTGACTGTAACAGTGATCCCCATGCTAAAACAATTGGACGACCCGGAGGTTACTCAAGACTCATATGAATTTTCGGGAGGGTGTATAAAATTGGCATTATAGGATGTTGTACAGATAGGGCTTCTGAGGTTTTTTTCTGTGATATGTCCCGCTCTCACACTTCTGACAGGGTTGATTGAAGTTGTTTCTGAAACTCTTCTGTGGGAGTAATTCATATACAGGTATTCCTCACTTAACGACCGAGTTCCGTTCCTACAACTAGGTTGTTAAGCGAATTGGTCGCTAAGCGAGTACAGTACTGTAATAACCACCTACATGTATTGTAATCATTTTTATTGATTCTGATTGAAGATATGGACTAAAAAATTGTATATTGATAAGTTTTCTTTACTTTGCTTAATATAAAATAAACTTGTGTACACAAAAGCTGAACAAACAGGGAGATCATGGCTAGGATATATAGGGATCTGTAGGTGTATAAGTGTAGGTCCTAGGTGTAGTTTTTGGGTAGTTGCCTGTTATGCTGGTAGTATGGGTGTGGATACATCCTATTGCAAGGGCAGACGTCATTAGTGTACTAATTTTCCCTGTTGATAAGTGTCAGTGTAGTAGTCATAAAACTTGGTCGTAAGTCTGAACGGTTGTTAAACGAGTCGGTTGTTAAGTGAGGAATACCTGTACTGTGGTATCATTAAGTTGTCTGTATATTTCCGTACAGTAATCCTGAAGGTCTTGGATCACAATGGCGCCACCCTTGTCGGCTGGCCTAATAACGATGTTCTTATCTTGTTTCAAGTTCATCAAAGCCGTTCTCTCAGCTGTAGTGAGGTTATATTGGGGTGATGGCATCTGTGAAGCAGATTTGGCGATACTCTCATCCAAAAGTATATATATATATATATATATATAGTGTGGCAAAGGTATCTCTCCACATGGGGTTAATGTGGAGAGGAGCACAGTCTGGGCTGGTCAGTGAACTGCTAATTAAGCAGCACCTGTGGGATACAGGTAAAAGGACTCCAGACAGAGAAGGCAGNACTCTTGATGGCGGACAAGCTGCCCAAGTGATAGGCCGGGGGTCTGGGCTAGCTTAGGGACAACTGGAGCCTGAACATTATGCTGCATGTAACTGCTGTTTGTGATGACCAGACTGCTGTATGCTGTATCCTGAAGTAAAGACCTTTATCCACCTGAGTGACTGGGACTTTATTACATTATATATATATATATATACATACGGGTGCATATATATTCTTACAAATCTTGGGTTATTGAGTAAATGCTGTGAATGTGTAGGTGAGACCATTGTATGCTACTGGTGGTGAAATAGTAGATTTGTCTTCTGTAGCTATGAGACTTACAAGACACTTTTTATGCTCATTCACACATATGCTCATCAATTTTACACTCTGAGGACTGAATTTGCATAACATTATCTCTGTCCACAGAAGACTGTTAGCTTTGTTTACCTCAGAGTAGAGTTTTAGTTTCTCTAAAATGCACGCCAGAGATTTCACAGTCCTAAGACCAACAGGGATCTTACCCAACGCACACTGCTGATGAGGCCTCTATTAATGTAATTTAAAAGTGTCTCTGCTTCCACTTTATATACAGTTGAAGATGGCTGACAATGTGCTGTGGAGGCTGTCTTAGCCGCTTACTAAAATACTGAAGCTCACAATGTCTGATTCTCTATTTCGTTTACCTGAGGTGAGCACACCACCTTCTCAACTGCCAACCAACGGCCAATCCTGCTCTCTCACCACTACTGCCATCAGGCTCTCTTATTTCCAGCTTCCTCCTCCCTCCTTATTAGCCATTCAAATCAATTTTAAGGCGACACTTTCCTCATTCAGGCCATACTACAAGAAAACCTTTTCTCGGATTTTAGAAGGCTCAATCTTTTTTCACTACTCATAGTCCAATAAGAGAATCCACAGTCTTAAAACATAATGTTTAAATACATTTTCTATACAATTAACTAATTTGTATGTATATATGTGTGTGTGTGAATATATATATATATATATTTTGTACATAAGTAAAGTACGTACAACAAATAACTTTTAAGAATACGTGTATTAGCATAACTGGAGTATCACATTTATATTGTGTGTGTGTGTGTGTATATGGCTCCACCTTGGTACTATTTTCAATAGTTGTATGATGTGGTACTGGGCAGGAAGCAGAGAGTGCTTTGACTATAGTGATTGCCTATGCAGACCACGCTTTCCCCATTTTAAGTGAGGACAGAAGTTTTAAGGTAGGGGTCTAAAAATCATATGTTCCTAAAAATCAAGCAGAGATCCAGCATCAATTCCCTACTGCAGTTGCATTTCGTTCTCTGAAATTCACAGAATTCTACATCTAAAACCGACCCAAACTTTTGAATAGAGAAAACTATTCTAGATTTTATATTTGAGTAAAACATTATTTAAGTTGTAACTGCAACAATATGGTTTCCAAAAGTTTTTTTTTATACAATACAGAGATAATATTTTGGCTTGCAGTACTGTGATTCTCAAAATAGATAGCAAACATGACAAAATACAGGTGTCTGAGCATGTGTGCTTTATGTATACTTAATGAATTACCCTGATGGAAAAAAGAAAAGGTGCATGGATTTTAATGATTTAATATGTTTTGTTTTTAAGATGACCACTTTTAGCTCAGCCTGGTTTATGTCTATTTATATGCTCTGCAATGTTCCCTAGCTTTGGTATGTACTGTCTATGACACTATTATGACAATCATGCATAATAACCTTTTCATTTAGACAAAAACATTTTTACACTTTTTTTAATGTGGACAAAATAATGTAAAGCACAATAATCAACATGCATTTAAATTCTTTCTGTAGTCTTAATCATAATGTAAGATATATCATTGTATATTTTCCATATTTTTCCATATGGTTATTATGGCAGTGTTTTGTAAAGGGACCCATACTGAGAAAGTAAAGTGTACAGCTTCATAAGGTTGGCTGTGTTAGCACAAGTTCTGATTTGTCAACATATATTCAGTCAGTGCTGTGCCGAAAATCATCCACAACCAAATAAAAAGGTACAGGATTCATTCATTTGTACATATATGTTAAAAACTGTAATGTATACAGTGATTTCACCTTATTTCGTTTAATCTCCAATTGTTTCGCCGATTCTTAGTAATGGTTTTGAGGATTGACATTAAATTGCTTGCCTCCTGCCCAGGTCTGGGAGATTTGTCTGGAAAATTCCAGGAGCAATGACCAAAATTCATGAGTATCCCTTCATATATTTGTACATACATGTCATAAATTCATATGCAATGTTTCGCTTTATCTATCTAACTATAAATATACATATATGCAGTGGTCATGTTACATTTTTTCAACTGAATGCTCCTCAAACCGTTTTTAAGGAGAAGTATTTTTTTGCGCCAATTCAATTGGACGGGATACCTACCATTCATAAAGAATTCCCTCTTATGTTGGCTGAAGCCTGAAGGCTAGTATTTACCAGGCCAGGGCTTGAAGTGGGGGTGTATACGGGGGTATGCCATACCGGCACTTCTCCCACTGATGTAATGGAAAAATTTAAAATCTCCTTTGACTTCCATTATATTATATGTTTCCATACCGCCACTTCTAAATTTCCACCTCGACCACTGTACCAGGCTCCGGTACAGGCTTTATCTGAGCTGAAGCTAGGGGGGGAATGACATCTGGCGCTGTTACTCAGGGCCATAACTAGAGGTGTGCGAACTGTGCCTCCTCCCCGGGCACAAAGAGGAGGTGGGCGATGCTAAGCCTGCAGCTGGGCTTTATAGCTGCAGCCCATCAGCAGGATCCAGTGATTTGGGCTGTTTTTCTGCCTCCAGGGTGCTGTGTGATCTCCTCCCAGAGAAGCCTCATGCTTTACACTCTGCCCCCTCGTGGGGTAGGGTACAGGGTGTATCTGGGCAGGGTGTGCTGGCTACAGCCCTGCCAGCACCTTCATGTTGCCTGTGCACTACAGAGACTGTGAGGCTCGTTTCCTGAGGGGGGCGGGGCATCTGTCAATCACCCGCGAGACATGCCCCCTCCCACAGGCAGCTGAATGCATTTATCTGTGAATTCTACCATCATTCTTCATTGTGTCCAACTATACCACCATATTTATATTACCCTCCCTATACCACCATATATATTATCTTCCCTAAACACCCATATACATTACCCTTCTTATACCACCATATAAATTACCCTCCCTATACCACCATATGTATTACCCTCCTTATGCCACCATATATACATTACCCTCCCTATACCCCCATATACATTATCCTCCCTATACCACCATATATTTGTTACCCTCCCTATACCCCCATATATATTACCCTCCCTATACCCCCATATATATTACCCTCCTTGTACCACTATATTACCCCCCTATACCACCATATATATTACCCTACCTGTTACAGTTAATGTGCAGAATCAGTTAATGAGCAAATTACCTAGCTAAAGTGCACATTAACTGATTTGATCAGGTAATGTGCTTAATTAAGTCTTTTCTGCACATTACCTAGGTAAAGTGAGGAAAAGACTTTGCTTCGCACCACTTTGCTGTTACTAGAACAGTATCGTTCTAGTGTATGGTGCGGATAACAGGGAGCTTTTAACAAGGGAAAATCGCCTCGTTTCTCAGCACTGACGTACACTAGAACAATATCATTCTAGTGGATGCCCAACTTAAGGCTTTGGAGTTGTGAGTTTGTAAATTCTGTCTGATAGAAGACCATTTAATTCAGAAAAAACAGGTTTCTATTAAAAGAATTTATAAAATGTTAATACCACAGCTAGAACAAGGAATCTGAAGCAGAATGGATACAATGCTGCAAGTTTCCTCTCAGTCAAAAGGTCATAAACTGCTACTATCCAGCTGTCAGAGGGAGGAGCTGTGTGGATCGGACAGAAACACTGGCTGGTCCCTGCGCAAAAATACACATAAGACCAATGGTATGGAGTGCCTATTATTTGTAAGACGTCAGAGATGCCTATAAAGGCATTAACACTGCATGTATGATCCCCTCTTGATATTAACCAGTAACCAATCAGTGCTATTCTATCTTTAAAATGAAAAGGTAGAAATGTACATTTGCCGTCAAGTCCCGTACATGCTTCTGTTATACCCCTTCTGGGTACCTACAGTGTATATGATGGGTTAAGAATATAGACACGTTTTAGTTACATTCATACAAATGTCCATTCCCGTTAATTTCTGCAAATGTTTGGTCAGTTTTAAATTGTGAGCTGTATTTATGTTACACCTTGCCACATACTGTGTGACAAGATGTGTTGACTGTATGATGAGTTAACATAGTTCTAAGCCACTTGTGATGTAGTAAATGTGAATTTCATGTGGGCTTAAAAATGTGAATTTCTTTTGTACATAATCCATTAAAAAACATACAAAGCATACAATACACTTCTATTAATAAGAACATTGTATTTTGATTTTTAAATGCCTGCAATTTACAGTAATCAAAGGACTTTGAGCTATTACAAAACATCTGTAATGCATTATACCTATGGAGAGTGCCTTTTAAGATCTCCAATTAGCAACACATAAATATACAATAAACACTAGATGATTCACTTTATTCATTTTTGTACTTAAAAATGAAAGTTATGCTAAAAAGGTATGTTCTAAACATTGAAATGTTTCTGTTTTTAGATAAATGTCATGAAACTTATGCTAAAAAGGTATGTTCTGAACATTGAAATGTTTCTGTTATTAGATGAATATGTCATGTTACAGGAATATTTTAAAATTTATTTCAATTACTGTACCTACATTTTGGGATCCTAGACGTAAGTGTTCTTTTGGGTGTATGATTTGAAATATAAATTTAGGAAATTG
>JABWIB010000251.1:63100-110858 GCA_016617825.1 Platyplectrum ornatum
TTGGAAGACTGACAGATCTTACAGATCTGTCAGTCCTCTGTCCCTTTAAGGCTGCAACTGGCTAGTCAGAATTGACTAGCCAATCGCAGCCTTTGCCGGGGACGGGACCAATAATTTTGTTCCCCCTGGCTCCAGTAGCATGTGACAGTGACAGCTGCCATTGCTATACTGTCACCCCGCGATTCTGAGGGAGTGACAGTTAAACGCACGCCGTACATGTACGGCGCTCGTCATTACGGACCTTCCCGCTAGGCCATATATATACGGCGCAGGACAGGAAGGGGTTAAAAAACAAACACTAAACCCCAAGAAGAAATTGTGGTATCACAAGCTTCACATAATCATAAAAAGAGTGGGCTTCCGGTTCCGGTCGCGATGCTATAGAGCCGCACCCGCTCCACGCTCCTTGGCTGCCATGGCTTTTCCCCTTATCGCTTAATTGTTTCAGCCCTACTTATCCCCTCCTCTCTTCCCTGGCATCTGCTTCCTAACGGGGTGCTCTGGATGAAATGCCACTTCCCCGTGCGATGCCTCCCAAACAGCAGCGGCCGAGGAACGATAAGCCTGCTCCCGCCTTCAATATGGCCGGCGGGACAGACACCTCCGTCAGTAACTCCCCGCTGTCTGACGGCTCCTCTGAGACCTCTGCTGCCTCGCTCCCGCCGCCGATGACCTATGCGGATGTGGTGCAGGCGGTGCAGGAATCCGTGGCACCTCTCTTCAAATCCCATATGGATTCTACTGAAAAATCGCTCGCTGTGTTCCAGGACCAGCTGGCTACTCTTACCCAATGGGTCTCAGCTGTGGAGACCATCGCTGGTGACTCATTCACGGATCCTCAGACCCTGAAGGAGACAGCACAGGCTCTCCAGAAAACCCAATACTCCCTGCAAAACAAGCTGGACGACCTGGAGAACCGCTCCAGACGGAACAACTGGTCGGCCTCCCTGAATCCTGTAAGGGCCCTGCATTGTTGGACTTCCTTCTACAGACCCTGCAATCTTTATTGAATGTTCCTGATATCAGCACTACCATGACTGTGGAGCGGGCACATAGAATCGGACCCCCCTCCCCCGTGCGGATGCCTCCAACCGCCCATGTGTTGTCATCTTCAAGTGCCTCAACTACCTCCACAAGGAGGCACTGTGGGCGGCATCCAAGAAAATGGATTCGATTCTCTGGGAGGACAAGCGTTTACGACTCTTTCAGGATTATTCTGCAGAGGTGTCGACAGCCCGGAGAGAATTCACGCCTGTCTGTACTAAGCTTCGTGGCTGTGATGACCCCCCTCACCTTGTTGGCTTTCCACACCATGGCCTGGGACTGCTGTGGACCCTGTTTTCTCCTTGACCTGGGCTCCTGGCCTTCTCCCCGACCCATCGTTGGGACCCGTCTCCCTTCCACCTTTCCCTTTACGGATGCTGTCTCTCTGCGACTTATCTGCCTTGTCCGCCTGACTGACAGTGCACATGAATGGAAAGGTTGAATGCTTCCCCGGGTTCACCGTTGTGGCTTGAAGACCCTACCTGGCCTGTGCCAGAACGCAGACTTTTTGTTATGTTCTTTGTTTTACCTCCCCCCTCCCCTTCTCCATCCCTTGTCTCTGTTCTTCCTCCTTCTTTCCGTTTCTGTTTGTGGTACCCTTCGTGTTTCTCCCGTCATCTCCTCAGTGCTCCTCAGTGGGATTGGTGTATCAGCTTTTTCTTTGGCCTCTTTATGGTTCGCCCTTGCCGCCCTGAAATTCGGTACGTGGAATGTGGGTGGGATCCACTCGCCTGTAAAACGTAAAAAGATACTCATCTACCTTAGGAAAACTTTCACCAATGCTCTCCATGTCGACTATGCCCCGCTTTTTTGGCAGGCCTCTAAGGCAGTTATTCGGGGTGATATTATCTCTTACGTTTCTAAGGATTGCCGATCCCGCACCTCCGCTTATATGGCAGCGCAGCGTGATCTCACTACCGCCTTTTGGAACTTCACCCGTCAACCTTCTAGGATTAATCCGGACCACTTTAACGCTTCCCAGGCTCATTTTCATACTGTCTTTTCTCGTCTAGAATGTTCTTACACTCGATCCCATGATTTTCAATTTTATAAATTCGGTAACAAGTGCGGTTGCTTGCTTTCTAATCTTCATTCTGGCTGTCGGCCTACACCTCTTATACGCTGCCTCCGCACTGACTCTGGCCACAGGGTCTTTGAAGTGTCTGCTATTGTATCTCTCTTGCACTCATATTATACCACTCCCAGGACCCCATTGACCTTGCAGCGTAATCTCATTTTTGGTCTGCTATTCAAACACCTAATCTCACTTCGGTTCAGGCAGATAGCCTGGTTGCCCCGATCACCATTGCGGAAATTGAACATGCCCATAAACTCTTGCAACCTGGGAAGTCACCTGGACCGGATGGGTTCAGAGGTGAATTTTACCGCATTCTCTCTCCCAAATTGGCGCTTGCTCTATTATCTCTATTTCGTGGCTTTCAGACTTCTACTTTTCCTCTCTATTTTAACTCTGCATTTATTAAGGTGCTCCCGAAGCCAGGCCGTGATCCGGAACTCCAGGGTTTTTACCGTCCCATCTCTCTACTGACCATTAATTTTAAAATTTTTACAAAAATTCTGGCAGAGCGGGTGAAACCCCTCGATCATCCACCCAGATCAGACGGGATTTATCTGGGGCAGACACTTGGTCTCCAACGTCTGCAAGGTGATGGCAGTTCTACATAGTTTGTCAGCGGAACCCGGTTCAGACCCAGTTCAGAATCTTGTCTTCTGCTTTTGTTGGATGTCGAGAAAGCATTCGACATGGTCACCTGGGATCATCTCTTTGATACCCTCCTTTGGTTTGGCTTCCCTTCACAATTCGTATCCCTTCTTTCGGCTTTGTACTCCTCGGCTTCCACCCAGATCGCATGTAACAGCCACCTTTCCCCTCTGTTCCCTATCGCCCGTGGCACCCGCCATGGTTGCCCGCTTTCCCCACTGTTGTTTGCATTGGCCTTGGAGCCGCTAGCCATAGCTCTCCATACTGGCTCTTCTATTGGATATTTAGGGATAAAAATTCCTGCTTCCTTGCCATCTCTTTATCATTTTAATTTCTCTCCCTTACTCACCGAGCTTTCTAGACTCCCTCGCTCTCATGGTGGACTGGAAATCCCTGATATTCCTTCCTTAACGTTGGCTGTCCACTTCCGCTATCTTTCTGACTGGATGTTGCAGAGGGGGACTCCTCTCTCCTGGATGGACTGCTCACTAACGTTCTTTTCTCTACCACTTATCAAGCATGGCGGCGACTTAATAAATGTTATCGATGGGATGGCCGTCACTCTCTCTTTGCTCCCTGCTGGGGCAATCCGTCTTTTTCCCCTAGTTTGGACAACACCTCCTTCCGTACCTGCCACCGCAAGGGCATACTTTCTACCAACGACCCTGCTGGTGGGGTTCTCCCCTTCCAAACGCTTCGCGAAAGATTTGACCTCCCGCATTCACAATTTTATATGTATCTCCAGTTCGGTCACTATGCTACCGCCTTCCCACCCCCCTATCTGGAGGGCTTTACCGAGACCCCCTCATGTCTTTGCTCTCCTATACAAAATCTCACAAATATCGGATGAGCCTCCTACAGCCGGATCTCCTTCTCTTATCCTTGGATCGACATTAGGGTTCTACAGTCGCCAGATGGCGGGCAGATATTCCTCATTTTGTTTTGGCCTCTGCTCTCCTGGAATTCCTGGACCGCACTCTTCGTTTTCTGAGCTGTGACGAATTGCAGGAGGTGCATATCAAGACACTGACCGTATGTATGTTGCCCCGCTCCAGCGGCACCATATGGTACCTGCTGAGACGGGTCACTGTCCCGAATGCAGGGCCCTGATGGCAGATTTTATGCATGTCTTCTGACTTTGCCGGAAGATCACGAGGTTTTGGAATAAAGCGGTTTCTTTTCTTAACTCTTCGTTTACTCTAGCTCCTGCCATTTTAGATGGTGTTTGTCGTGGTAGCGAAGAAGACCCTCCTGGAACAATGGACCTCTAAATCTCCACCTATGATTAGCACAGTGCGTAGCCACCTCCTCCGCATTCTGTATCCTGATAGAAGGACGACCCTCCCAGACATTGAGCGTGGTGTTTCAAAATTCTTCAAAAAATGGCAACCATACATTTCCATCCTCCCCGCGGCAGAACAAACCCGTATTAATACTCTATTCGAGCATACCACCTGGTATTCTCATCATCATTCTACCTCCGCCCTCTAGCTCGCTTGCTGTGGGGTTCTGAGTAGATGACGGATTTCCCCTACTCCCCTCCCCCCCTCTCTACTTACCTTTTGTGTCCTCCGTGTTGGTCTTGTCTCCTCTCTTGTCCCTTCGTCTCTCTGTGCCCCTATTCTTTTTCTTCTCCCCCTGGTGGTTTATGGCCAGTGCAGGGTGAGACCCCTGGTTTCTGGTGCAATCTTTGCTCGCTACTTCCTATGTTGATTGTACTTAAGCTCTCCCGCTGAAAGTAACACTAATCTTTAGGATTTAGTTTCTTACATAGGGCATGCTTTTACTCCATATGTATACATTTAGTGCTGGGATAAGGACCTGTTGTACGACACCTTTCAGCAGAGAGATGCATGTAATACTCCTGCAGGGTACCTGCAGAATTCTTCCATGGTGGTAGAAAATTGTATTGGGATTTTTTAATGAAAATGGTAAAATGTACAGACAGAATTATTAGTTAGTGATATTAAAATAAGGTAAGTATATGGAATAGACACTGTGTTTTGACATGGAGGGGTACAGCCTCCTCCCTATTTATTACACTGAGTTTATCAAAAGCAATGTAAAACAGCCCAGTCACATGAATCTGTCCGATCAGATGAATTCATGCAACCTTTCCCAACAACCTAATCTTCTGCAAACCTGGTCCAAGCAGACCATACCCTCTCCTGCTATCGCAGTGTGCCAGGCACCAGAGACCTCTGGACCTCTGGATCGATCAACCATTACCGACAACCTATCTATGTTTCTATGTTTCTATGTTTCTATGTATGTTTCTATGTTTCTATTTCTATGTTTCTATGTTCTATGTTTCTATGTTTCTATGTAACCTGCCACAAATGGAAGGGACAAGCTGTAGATAGCACGTCTACCAAATGGGCAATTAAATCTTAACAATGCAGAAGCCAACTCATTTTCCATCCATGACACATTGTTCATTTTTAGTGCTTTACATTTTTGTATGTATTGCCTAAGGAACATGTACATAAAGATTTCATTGTCTTTGTAGTTGCCATTGTTTCGGTCAGTGTAGGAAGCTTTAATACAACCTTATAAAACACAAGGATTTTCTCTACTTTCCAACGCAAATTATTTTATTATTTTAAAAATCCACAAATGTGTCAGAAGTAATCAACAATTTAATACAAGTTATTGTAATTCAGTGATGGCGCTTGTGGCAAACAGAGGTTCAAAATGCATTTTATTTCAAGTAATCATTTATTCTTAATTATGAGACAAATATTAAAAACTGTTTATGATCAAAATCTCATTTTCCTTTGTAGTTAAAGCAAGTTAATATATGACTCATTTGTCTTGGTGCAAACCTTCTAAATTGCACGTCAAATCAATAATGCATGTCACTTCACGATTCTATCATTTTCCCTCCTTAGATGCACTAATGAGGTTTGATTGCTCCATCCCCTGCTAAGCTATTATATAAAAGCCATTTGAAGAGCACAGAGAAAGTGACTCACTGCTGTGAATTCTGAACAAATACTTTTATAATTTAGCAAATATTATTAGAAAGTAAATTATATATATATATATATATATATATATATATATATATGCACAGTACATTGTTTACCTGAATTGCCTTAAAAATAGGCAGCATCTGCACATCGTCACAGCCACAGATACATTTGCAAACCTTTTGTTGTAATGTACACTTATGTAACATACTTTTGTATATGATTATTTGCATGCTTGTAGAATGACACTAACTAGACATGCAACAATGAATGGGTAGCCTTCAGAGCAATCAACAGTTTAATACATTTTTGTGTGATGCTGAAGCAGTATTAGTGTCATTAATCCATAATCAATTATAACATGCTTTGAATTAGAGATGAGCGGTTTGGACCCCTCTAATCTGACACAATCCAACATCAGGGATCCAAACAGAACAAAGCCAAGGTTTGGATCGACAAACGTCAAATTCGGATCCAAATTGAGACAACAAACCATTCCCAGAAATGTCGGATTTCACGGTTTTCCATTGTTCAAAGAAAAATGACATAATTTCTTAGACTTCTTGTGCTTGTACCAGTGATCGAAGTGGAAACTGACAAGTGGTGGTATGGAATTTAGAAGTGGCGGTATGGAAACATAGAAAATAATAGAAGTGAGTGGGGATTTATAGGTTTTCAATTAAGCCAGTAGGAAAAGTGACAGTATGAAATACCCCCATATACACCCCCACTTCGAGCCCTGGATTGTGTCATGTTCTCATGATGTTTGGGGGGTTTATATGGCACTTCCTATAATTTGCTTAATTATCTTTACTTTTTTTATTAGGAATATTTCTTGAGTTGAAAGAAACCGGGGAGGGAAATTTAGATAGTTCTATTATTTAATCTAATTGATTTAATTGTACATATAAGTGTGCAATTTTGTATATCTGTAGGTTGTGTGGTGTGTCCTCAGTATATACAATTTTACAATTAAAGCTGCACTTTAATTTTACTGTTGGTATAGCACAATTTATATTAGTTGTAGTCTGTGCGGTGTATACATTCCTGTGTGAATACCACACAGTTGAACAATTTTAAAAGTCCTTCTGATACAGTGTATTATTACACAGCACTTTAATTGTACTGTTGGTATCGCAAACTTTTTCTTGCTTGTAATCTTGGCAGTGTGTCCACTACTATTGGAGAAGCCTCCTTCTACTGTGTCAGATCCTTTTGCTAAAATGAGGGTGGATACTAGTCCATGTTCAGAAATTGATGGATTACATGTGGAATTAGAGGATGCAACTGTGGAAATAGTAAATCAGGCACAGGTTGAGGTTTCTCCCAGTTCATTAGATAGGGATGATGATGATGATGATGATGATGGTGCTGGACAATAAGTGGACACATGTGGAGAATGAAGTTGTCCTTATTGAAGAAAGCCTGAATTCTGTGGCAGCAATTTTTGCAAGTGAAAACTGCATTGTCATGTACCTCCTCTGTGCGGAAATACTTCTATCCCAATCCAGGCAACATGTGTTAAAGCATCTGTGCCCTTTGTACCACCCAAGTCAGTAAAGGCAAGAATGTGAAACACATAGGCACCCCCTGCATGATACATCATTTTCAACGTGTCCATCCCCCATGTCACAAAAAAATCTGTGGTGCCAACAGCCAAATTAGTCCAAATTAAATAGCCCTCTTTCATTTTTATGATCATTTTTCTATACGTGTGAGCGCTGATAAACCAAGAAGTTCATCCACACCAGTATCTATGTCGCTGAACCACCTGGTTTGTTAAACTATGCATGTCCTTCATAGACCTTAAGGACAATGCTATGATTCATGGTCTAGTACTGTTTAAAAGTTATAGCAAAGCGGCTATCAGCATCTAGGTGTTGGTAGGGGAATCCACTTCAACACCAGTAGCCTCATTACTTTCATCCCTGCTGTGGTTCAATAGTCTAATCATTGAGAACAGTAAATACTATTACTAGTACTGTTTAAAACAGTTAAAGCAAAGTGGCATACAATGTGTAAAGCGAATATGCAATCTGGTGGCTAGACGACTGGATACGCCTGGCTACGTGGGGCAAACCTCATATCCACTGAGTAGTATGAGTGGGAAAAGGAGATGGAACTGGGTTTTATCCACAACCAGTGTGCTTTGCTACAACAACTCCATTGTTTTAATGATTTTAATGTAAATTTGACATTCTACGACCACACGTTTCTACAACCCTGCCTTACATGTTGAGAAAGCAAATAGAATAACATTTTGTGTGGATTGTGGTTTTGCTGGCCTTTACAGGCCTTCTTATCCATTCCCTATCTTTTAACTGATAGCGTGATTATTTGCAGTCTCCCTGTACTGCAAGTGTGTTAAACTGTCACATGAGTTTATGGTCTTATCTTTGAAAACAGTAAATACATATTAGTACTGCTTTATTAGTACTGCTTCACAAAGCGGCATACAGTGTCTAAAACGAATATGGAATCTGGTGAAACTGGACCACTGAATACGCTTGGCTACCTGGGGCAAACCTCATATCCATAGAGAAATATGAGCAGTCAAAAGAGATTGTTGTGGTGGCCTGTGCAGACCTTTTATCCATTTCCCTGTAACATAAGTGCATGATTTCATATTTGAGAAAAGCTAATACTTACTGCAACTGTTTCAAACAAGCTATGAGGTGTTCTGATTTGACTAGAAATGACTGGAAATTGCTGTTTTTAGTGTTAGTAATACTGTTAGAGCAAAATTTTAAAAAATACATATCCAAAACCTTTTTGTGAAAAAACAAAAAGGGTCGGCACTCATATCTTTTTACAAGAATATATATATTTTTTTATTTATGTCTGACCTTTATGAACTAGATGGTAACATGAAAATATGATACTGATATATGAAATGTTACATTTTATGACTAACAATCACTGTACATGTAATTTAATAGTTTATGAATGTATACCAAATATTTAAAAATATCATTTCTAAACCTCCTACGGTCAATTTTTTATTTGCCTGCAGCTCCAGAAACTAAGAAAATCCCTCTCATTCAAGACCAAGAGTGTACGCAGTAAAAGTGCTGACAACTTCTTCCAAAGAACTAATAGTGACATGAAATTCCAAGTTGATTTAGAGTCAGAAGACTGTACAATCAATGCCACCCAGATACAAAGCTCACCGAGTCCATCATCAACCCCTACCAGAGTTATACAACAATCTGACAGCAAGACACATATTTTCCAGGAGCATGTCTTTAAAAAGCCTACTTTCTGTGATATATGCAACCATATGATAGTAGGTAAGGTTTTTATCATGCTTAATGTACTATGTAAAACATAGCTTTTCTTGATGCTTTCTTTGATGTTGGTTCATTTCATTTTCTGCCATTTAAAGGCTTAGTTTAAAAAAGAGAAATCAATTTTTTAAGGCACAACAGGTAAAAGTATAAACTTGAGCAAAACTATGTTGCAATATGGGTGGTACAAATAGAGTTTAGTGGCTAATCCAGAGTTTGGGAGTAAGGCAAAACAATTGCAAATGTAGACCTGGACAAAACCAAACACTGAACTGCAGGGGGAAGGCAAGATTAAGCTGTGAAAACAGTGGTAAAAGGTGAAGATGTTTCCTAGCCCATGTTTAAGTTACAAATGAAATTTGAGTCTTATGTGCACAAGCAAAGTGTTTTATCTGCATGCATAAGAATTAAAAATGTGATGCCCCTTTGCAACATGGTTTTATTCAGGTCTACACTTGCACTTATGAGTAATTGTTCTGTGAATTGCTTTGTTTATAAAACTCAGAATTTCAAATCATTATCTGATGTATAATAAGCTGCTTAAATCAAGCTATATGCACTTTAGACTGGATCCAGAGTTTTAGGCGGGCCTGATGTGCAGCCTCAGGATCTTGTTTGGAGGTGTCATAGGACACAGGGTAAAAGGAAAACCTTTTTCAGTGCTACAGTCGCAGTCTCTGTGTTTTTATCCCATGTAAATAGTTTTTTTTATTGATGAAAATGCATGTGTAGTAGTAGCAGCACTACTGCACATGGCCATTCATAATGAATAATTTGTTTGTCTATGCTTGGTTTTACAGCATTAAAATAATTTTTTTTTTATCAAGGCCGTATGTTGTAGTGGCCTTGATAAAGGCCCACTACTACTCTACTACTATTAAAAATCAAATAAATTTTTTCTTAAACCTAGAAATGGGAAGAGATGGACGTCCCCCGTTCCCCCGATGCTTAGTTCTGTACACAGCCGTCTCATGTGTATACTCTATTTTGATCGCAGAGCCACCATCCCCGACCTTGAGTCTGGGGTCCAGCGTTTTTACGCTAAATGTTCTCCGTAAATTGCTCTTCTTCCCCCGGATGTTCAATCTCATGTCAATTCCCTTTTTGAAAACACGTCGTGGTATTTACACCGTCATCCGTGATCGTGGCCTCGCCTCACCACACTCCCCAACCCCCCCACCCCTCCCTCTACCCATTTTTCCCTTCTCTCGTTTCCCTCCCCCCAGTTTTGTCTTGTTTGTCTACCCCCCCCACTCGATATCTATGGACTACGTTTCATAGCGACGTGCCTCTGTAGAGATATTCTCTGTGCAAAACCCTTGACATTCTGTTACATTGAATGTGTTCACTTATTGCCTTTTTGTTCACTACAGTCTATGTCATTTATTGTATCTGACCCTATCTCTGTTTGTATATTGAAAAACCCAATAAAACGTTTATTGAAGAAAAAAAAAAAAACCTAGAAATGGGAAAATGACCTGCACCTATGACTTGTATGCATCTGCTTGCTTCATGAGAATACACAGGCCTGAAAACTACATTTGAAAGTGGACAAAGTTCCCATAACTTACATTTATGATCTTTTTATGGGTATTGATAGAAACTTTCTGTGATATTTTGTTATTTTAATAATTATGTTACCTTTCTAATAATTCTTATAATGTTTTGTAGCATTCTTTGCTATTTTCACTGGTCTGATAATTCAAGCTTTGCATGTTGTGTACTCTTCAGTTGCGTAAAAGATCAGCAATGGAGGTTTGTGCATCTGCAGAAGCTCAGTTTCTGTATTTGATTTTTTATATGGTAATTATCTAATATTTAATCTTTAAACCCTATAGTGCTGTATTTATATTTATAAATGTTTATATTTATAGTGCTTTATTTATATTTTGATACCTCAATTTGTCCAGGATACACTACAACACATATGCAGATTATTCTAACAGCCTGGGACTAAAATGACTGTCTACACTTACTACCTGTACTTGCACAAAAAGCAAAAAAGTGTTCTATTGTATCTATTTAAGCTTTTGAACTAACTGCCATAAAATCTTTAGTCACTTTGAACCCCCTGATGAGGTCTATGTTTAATAATCTGCAGGAATGGAAAACTTTCTGCCGGCAACATCTCCATCTTTTTATTCCTGCAGTTTAGTAAATCTAGCCAGAAAAGGACAGAATATGTTGCAGTGTCATGGATCATCAGCTAAAAGCTATCACATAAGCCTTTCTAACACTAAATAAAACACTTTAAATGTATGCATTCTGGGTTATACAAGAATTATGTAGATTATAAAAAAAACCCTTTCTTTACCAGAAAGGTCTGTACTAATTCCTAAGGAGATACACAAAAAATGAGGAAAGATATCTAGAAGTCCTGAAAATTGTTTAATAACCCTCTAAAGATATTATATTCACTTAATATTATTTGGAGCATTGTTTGTCATTCTAGCTGCTTGTTAGGATTTCTTAAGTCATTAAGCAGTTCTCATATCCCCCACTTACACAAGCAGATCTCTGGGCTGGAACAAATAAAATCAAATAAGCTTTTTAAAAAAAAAAAAAAAAAAACATGGTAAAATAAGTTTAACAAGTGTATGAAAGAAGCGCACAATGCATCCCCTGCATACATTTTAATCCCCTTCTCTCATTTAAATATAGTGAAGAGCAGTTGGAAGCCCAAGCAGACGGATGGCCACCAGTGTGCTCTGGCGATCTGCACATCTGCCTGTTTCATGAGAATACACAGGCCTGATTATTAGGATTTCTTAAGTCATTGGCCTGGAACCAGCATTTCACATATCCCCCACTTACACATGCACACGCCAAATTTTGTGACCAAGAGAGTAGAGTAACAGGGGAGTTAAACCCTCTCTCCCCCACACGACTGCGCTGCCCATAAATCATGTTGATGCTTCATACAAAGCAGAAAAAGCATGTGGTTTCAAATACAAGCAAAAGAAATAATCTCTCTTGATCCAATCCATTATTTTGTTCATAGGATTATCAAATGCAGATACCTGCTCTCACAGGATTTTGAAGCAATAATCAAGAAAGTCTCATGGACATGAGAGTTGTTGGCAACTATGTCTAAACATGTGGGTCCACTTTTAAATCACTGTATTAAAATGTTGCGTTTTTAAGGCTGATACAATTCTCAAATCATGCATACTCACCAATATTACACACACTTTACATAATAATAGGTAAAGCAATGTGATATCTTAATGTTAGCAGAACAGAGAAATCATTGTTATTTGTTTGGCGGGGGATTCTAACAGCCTCTGACACTGCTGAGCTGCCTCATACAAGCTGCCAATGTCTTCTATTGCCCTCTGTGTACCCAGACTCAGCGCTTTAGGCAGTTGTCTAATATAGTTAATGGCAGCACCAGCCCTAGTGCTACAGTATTATTATCATCAAATTAATTTATTGCCTGCTTATTGAGTCAAATTAAACCACTTTAATTCCATGAAAGCAAAGTTGGGGAATATTTGCTATTGCTTGCTAGGATAAATAGAACACATAAAAAGTATTTTCTATGTAAAATACAAACACATAGTGCACATACATCATACATACTACTTTAAAGTACACTATAGTGTTTAATATAGATAGCTGATATGCAGTATGTTTCTTTTTATACACATACATGATATTCTATTAAAAAAGACATATATACCAGTAGGTACATTTTATTCATAGAAGTTTGGGAGATTGACTGTGTGTTACTATTAATGGCCATCCTGGGTTTTGTAACCACAGCCTTACAACAAAGGCTACAAAAGTTCAAACGCTCCTTAGTACAAGGAGATAGTGGCTGATTTCCAACTTTCAACTGTCTGCTTTATGTCAGTATTAGTGATCGTATTATGCTGCTGAAATCTACATAACTGGCACAGTAAAAGCTGCACCCGTACCCCTTTAACAAGGGGAGACAAGCCAATTTTTATTGGGAACAGATATTGCCCTATACTTATAGAGAATAATGTTTTTCTATGAATGATTCTGCAGCACATTCAGTTCTCTTGTACTGAACCTTGCAGCATAGTTATAGAATTTACAAAAATGTACCTGCCAGCTGATAAATATCATTATGCCCCCTGACGAAGTCCTATAAATATCTCAGCCCCTGACGAAGTCCTAAGCGACAAATGTGTAGGGTGGAAACTTCACTGTGTACACCTCGGACTCAAACCCTCAAAGAGGTGCTGGTATCCCCAGCATGTGGGTCGAGAGCCCTCGCTGATGCTTCTGCTGTGACACCGGGTTCTGATTGGCTAAGTATCTGCTAGTTCAGAACGTAAAGAACATGGTACTGTTGTTATTGATTCAGAATTTGTGTGAATTACATTTCGGCGACATTTCCTTGGACATTGTATTGGAATAGTATTAGGTACTATAATATAATAGTGAATATTGATCTCTATGGTGTCCAGTGACAACATGCCTTGGCTGAAGAAGGTTGCGAAATTTTCCCCACACCAAGACACCCCCAGATACACCCCCAATCCACACCCCCTTTCTATCCTGGATTTTTTGGTGCGGAAGTTGGCAGCTCTAGCCGTGCAGTTTCTGCGCATATGCAGTAACAAGATTCTGGACTAAAACTGCTCATATTGCTTCAAAATGAGGCAATAAGGGCTTTGTAAATATAGCCATTATCTCCACAGCAGTTCAAAAGTGCACTGCTGAAGTTGGATTATTAACTCTGTAAAGTCTCCAATATACCACCTGGGAATAGGTAACACCCTATGGCAGTGGTTCCCAAACTGTGTGCCTAGGCTCCCTGGGGAACCGCAATGCTCTCATTGGGGTGCTGCAGAATTTTTTTTTCATCATGGTGCCACGTTGATAGTGTTACTAGATGCTCAATTTTACTTCTTGTTTAGGAGTTACACAAGATTTGATATCAACCTGAAGTATTTCTTTCTTTCCCTAAATAGTTATTACAATATTTTTGCTTAAAAACTTGGGAAATTATTTTGTCTTAGGGGTGCCTTGAAAAATCATGGAGATCCTAAGGGTGCCTTGACTGAGAAAGTTTGGGAACCAAACTAAATTTACTATGCAGGAGATGTTGGCCATAGCAACCAATCATATTCAATCTCTCATTTTACATACAGATGAATGTAAGCTTGATTCTGGTTGATATGGCCAACATACCCAAACTTCAATCTACCTGCAATTTCCCTGTTTAGTAAATTTAGGGCCAGTGGTTTGATTTTTGAATTTGCTAATTTATTATCTACATTTTTGCACTTTAACCCCTGACACGGCCTATTTGGTCCCAAAAGACCAAGCCTTATCTGACATGTGTTTTTTCGTGACACGTTGTTCTTTAAATTAGTGGTTAATTTTGGTTGATACAGTCTGTATTTATTTGTGACAAATGCAGGAAAAATGCACAAATTTTGCCATTTGCAAAATGTAGCATTTTCTGCTTTTAACACAGATAGTCATACCACATAAAATAGTTAATAACTTATAATTACCATATGTCTACTTTATGTTGCCAGTATTTTTTAAACCTCCTTTTACTTTTTAGGGTGGTAGGTGGCTCATAAAATTTGAAAGTTTCAATAATTTAGGGGCCAGATCACATTGGATGTGGCTTTGAAGGGCCTGCATGATAACACCCCCCCCCCCCCATAAATGACCCCATTTAGAAAGCTGCACCCCTTAAAGTATCCAAAACAGAACTCTGGAAGTTTTTTTTAACACTTTAGGTTTTACAATAATGAAAGCAAAGTGAGTGTAAAATTTTAAAATTTCCCTTTTGTTTAGCAAATTTTACATGTTAATCCATTTCATTCTGGACAGATGTTAACTGGAAGACAAAACTTAAAAGGTAAACCCCTGATTCTACAGATTTTAGACCTATCCCATATGTTTGTAAAACACTTTGGGTACACTGTAAGGGCCAGAAGTGAAGGAGCGGCATTTGTCTTTTTTAGTACAGATTCAGCTAGAATGGTGCACCATGTTGCATCAGTAAGAGTAAAATCCTCCAACAGGTGATACAATATTATAATCTACACCCCTCAAGGAACTCATATACGGGTATAGTGAGCAGTTTGACAACACTAATGTTTTGTAGCGTGAACTAAACTACTAATAGCCTGTTTGTGAAAAATAAGCACAAAATCTGTGCTTACTATTAGAAGACTGACAGATCTGTCACTCTCTGACTGTAAAGCCGCACATTGGCTAGTCAGAAATGAATCAGAAATCACTAGTGATGGCAGCTGTCAGTGACATCGGTATTCTGTCACCCCCTGATGTTGTGTATACATTTATCCGAGTTTTACAAGAAAAGATTAAACAAGAGCCATGTATTCTATACTTTGAACTTCATTGACTTTATTTCTTATTTCTTTCTGCATTAAATATATATATATATTTTTTTTTTATCTAGTATTGATCTTTGGTTACTCTTTTACACATCAGTTTATTATGCGACTAATTATATGGCTCAGTTGTAGTGTGTACTCATTCTTTTTAAATGCATTGTGTAATTTATATGCCCCATTACTTTCTTCCTGCTGCTTTATTTAACACTGTAGTGTACAGTTTACATTTTGTAGTAATAGTAATTCAATAGCACATTTTTCTTATGAAAAATGTTTTCATCATCTGGTTTTAGCAAAAACAACTTGAAATGTTTTGGTTTCAAATCTGTACAGTTTTCTGAAATGAAGAAACTGAACTCAGGACTTGTATATAATTTTGGCTCAGCAGTATTATAAACATCAATAATGTTCATTTCCACTCATTTCCAGTCAAACTGGACCACCTTGCAACATTGTTTTCACCAGTAACCATTGATTTAATGATGTTGTTTTTTCATCATACCAGTACCTGTTCTAATTTACTCGGGAAAACAAGTAAAGTAATTGCGTTAAATCAAAGTATGTGTCTTGTAAATTTAAATAGAATAGAAATGATATATTAATGCCTGTAAGGATAAACAGAACACATACAAGGTAATGTTTATTTGAAATACAAACATATAGGATTGGATTTATAGTTTTAGGTGGTCGCAGGGTTCATTCTATCCAGAGGTGCGTGTTTTAGCAGTCCTTGTTCTTTCTTCCCATTTAAATGTGTTTTTAAATGCTAGGGTTTACATCATTAACAAATACATTTATAAAATTCTTTATCAATAGCCATGTGTAGTAGCGGTATAGCATTTTTATCAATGTAAAAAAAACGTATTTCATATTTTTAAACAATATAAATTATATTTATTAATAATAAACATCTTCATTATCATAGCACAATATTAGCTCAGCCCAAATTGAATCAACACAATAATCTCGGATTGAAATGTGTGAAAAACTTTCTGCTTAGTCCCTTATTGTATATATTTTATTAATTCCCAGTTTTGGTTTTGTATTGTGCTCACATCAGGGTGTCACAACTTCTTGCCCCTCCATGTGGTGCTCCATTCATACTATATCTTCACATACACACCTATTCTACCCATCTAACCAACGTGTCAACACACATACTGTACATACTGTAAATTACAACCTTCTTTTCCATTTGGGTGAAGTCATAACCCTGGATATCCTTTACCTAACCCTTAATTTGTCTAACCCTTACATCTATTGATCCTGCCATCACAACCTTCTCAGGCAATAAATTCCACATCTTCACTTCCCTTACTGTAAAGAACCCTTTCCTCTGCGGGTGACCACGTGTCCTCTGTACGGTTCTATGGGTAACGAGTTCCTGTGAAAGATCTCTGTACTGACCCCTAATGTATTTATAGATAGTAATCATATCACCTCTAAGACCCCTCTTTTCTAAAGTAGACATGCCTAAACTTGCTAGCCATTCCTCATAACTCAGTGACTCCCCCTTATCAGTTTTGTTGCCCTTCTCTGAACCCGTTCCAGTTCTGCAATGTCCTTTTTATGGAGTGGTGCCCAGAACTGTACCCCGTATTCCAGATGAGGCCTTTCCAATGATTTATAGAGTGGTAAAATTACACAGGCATCCTGTGCATCTATGCCCCTTTTTATACATGCTAATATCTTATTGGCCCTTGCTGCTGCTATCAACAAGCACTCCTAAATCCTTCTCCATTGAAGACTCCCCTAAATTAATCCCATTTAATGTGTAGGTTGCATGCTTGTTATTGTGACCTAAATGCATAGTTTTATATTTATCTATGTTGAATCGCATCTTCCATTTGGCTGCCCACTCCCCCAGTTTATTCAAGTCCCTTTGCAGTCAAACAACATCTTGCTTTGTTTTTATTACTCTGAATATTTTAGAATCATCTGCAAAAATAGTGACTTTGCTCTCTAAGCCATCACCAAGGTCATTTAGAAATATATTAAAAAGGAGTGGCCCCAGCACGGAGCCCTGCGGTACACCACTTAAAACTTCTGACTTCTTCATAGAAGCTAATTAGATTAGTAATATCATCAGCTCCAAAATATGTGAAAAAACACAAAAGAGGATACAAAAAAGTTTAATATTGTTTGTATAGATCAACCCAAATGTGGAGAAAGATCTATAAGAACTTTAAGTTTTACTAATCCTCTGAAGAAAACGGAGATTTCACTGAGGAAACGAACCATATATACTGAACCATATATACCACTGAGACTATATTTGGTGCTATTAACCCATCTCCGTTTGGAACAATTTCTTATGCTACTTTGATTTGTTAGGGTGTCTAGCCCTCCAGCGGACCCTGCATATTGGGATATTAGCAACTGGACAACATGTGACAAAGGGAGGTATCAGAATTCGTGTATTTAATTATTTATGTATGTATTTAAGTGCTCCGGCATCAATACATTTTTATTGATAAAAGGGGATGGGAGGCCGGCATATGGATATCAAGGTAAGCCAAGGAGTTACGCTTCCAGAGATAGACGTAAATTATGCAGTGAAGCTGGAAGGACATTCAGGGAAAAAACCACAGATTTGATAGCATTCAATTTTTAATATTATATTATCAAATTTTAACATTTTACTTGTGGTTCTATTCTAACATCAGCACTTGATTTGGGTGAGAAATCCTGTTTGGGTCCGCAGTTTCTTATATTGTTCTACTACTACCCTTAGCATGTAAGCTCTCACGAGCAGGGACCTCCTTCCTCCTGTTATCTCAACCTTTTTAGTTATTATTCTGTGCCCTCATACTATGTATGTATTACATGTTTGGTATGGAATGCTATGACATTGCACCCCATGTTGTATACGATCTCATGTCTGTTATTGTACTCCATGTTATGTATGTTATTGTACCCCATGTTATGTATGTACTTTCACTATGTACAGCGCTGCGGAAACTATGTGGCGCCTTATAAATAAATGTTAACCCCTTCCCGCTATAGGGCGTACATGTACGCCCTGGCAGGAAGGTAGTTCACGCTCCAGGGCGTACATGTACGCCCTGGAGTTAAACTGACAGCCTGCCTCGTGGCAGCAGCCATCTTTAGTGATGTCAAGGGGGGAGGATCGCGTGAATATTTGCAGCATTAAAAATTTATAGTCATATTAGTTTCATCCATGATAGCCCGCATAGTAACTTACGTGAGTACTATGGCAACTTTTGATGAATGAAAAAATGTAAAAAAATAATTATATGGTAAAAAATGAAAGGTTAATCCCTGCCCGCCCTGACAGGAAAAATGCTTACGCTACTAAACATCAGTGGGGTCAAAATGCTCACTATACCCGTATATGAGCTTCTCGAGGGGTGTATTTTCTAATATTGTATTACTTCTTGGGGGATTTTACTCTATTGATACTACCGGGGGCTCTGCAAATGCAACATGGCGCACTAAAACCATTCCAGCGGAACCTGCGCTAAAAACGGCAAATGCCGCTCTTTCACTTCTGACCCCTGCGGTGTCCCCAAATAGCGTTTTACAACCATATATGGAATATTTCTAAAATCTGCAGAATCAGGGGATTACATTTTAAGTTTTGTCTTATGGGTAACATCTGTCCTGGTTAACATCTGTCCAGAATAAAATGGATTAACATGTAAAATTTGCTGAAAAAGGGAAATTCTAAAATTTTACCCTCACTTTGCTTAAATGTCTGTTAAATGTCTAAAGGGTTAACAAACTTCCAGAGTGCTGTTTTGGATACTTTGAGGTGTGCCGTTTTCTAAATGGGGTCATTTATGGGGGTGTCTATCACGCAGCCCCCTCATATACAACGAGACCTGGCCCCTAAATTTTCTTGAAAATGTGAAAAATTGCTATTAAGTTTATAAGCCCCCTACAGCCCTAAAAAAGTAAAAGGAGCTTTAACAAATAATGCCAACATATAGTAGACATACGGTAATTACAAGTTATTAACTATTTTGTGTGGTGTTACTATCTGTCTTACAGGCAGAAAATGTAACATTGGGAAAATGGCGAAATTTTCATGACATTTGCGCATTTTTCACGGATAAACACCAACGGTATCAACCAAAATTTCCCACTAATTTAAAGTACAATGTGTCACAAAAAACAATCTCAGAATCAGTTGAATAAGTAATAGCATTAAATAGTTATTCCCACATAAAGTGACACATGTCAGATTTGAAAAATAGGGCTGCGTCATTAAGGGGTTAATAATAATAATACTAATATAATGCACATCATTAGCATTGTTATTTATGTGTATTATTGTTATTTCAATTACCAAGTGCTGTGCCCATACATATATGTATGTCTTGAACACCTTGTATATGTCTAAAGAACAATTGCAATTGTATTTATACTTAATTATAATTGTATTTATACTTAATTACAATATGTATTTAGATTGTAATTTAATTTATATGCAATGTAAATAAAGGTTAAAATAATTTAAAATAAACCATTACCATCAATAAAATGTATAACTACCCATCATACTTTAGGTAAGGATCATTTCAATTCTGTATACTTACGTAGTGATGTAATATGAGGACACAAAATCCCACAAATAAAATTTCGTTTACCCACCCGCTCCAAAGGAATGTTAATTATAAAAATAATAACTTCCACATGTACACATGAAAGAGACATTTTTTTTAGGTGTGGTTATAACCAAATTTTAAAACGTACTTCTAGACCATGTTTACTTCATTTAACAGTCATTAATCATTAATTATAATTACTCCTTTTCATCTTAGCAATAATTACTTTACAGGTAACAATTAACTCAAACACTTTTGTGTTACTGGACCTGATTCAAAGCAGCACATCCGCATTCCAGGCTTGCAGATGCGACGCTATGTGCCGATCTGCACAAGTGCAGATTGTCAATTAAGGTCACGGACACGGCCCTGCTAACTGGTGTGCAGCTTACACCATTTCCTGAAATGGTGTAAGTTGAACATAGCAGCTTGAAGCAGGTAAATTTCAAGTGGACAATTACCTGCTTCACTAAGGTTAAAAAAGATGTTAAAAGTACTATTAAAAATAGTAAAAAAATATATATTTTTTAAATGATTTTATATGTGTTTTTATTTAAAAGACAAATGTAAAAAATTATTATTTTTTACACATATATTCATTCATAAAAGTCTCTGCGCTACTAGCAATGTGTGCACAGGGCTAGTAGGCATATGGCTACGCATGATTCAGAAGAAACATACATGAATCCTGTCCAATATTTTAAAGCAAATTTTAGAGTAATACACTTCAGTTATAGATACAAACCCTCATAAAATATGAATTAGTATGTATTAGTTTGATTAGAACCATTAACACACATAACATAAACAACAGAAACTTAAAAAAAAGTTTTAAACGTTGCTTTTCTTTTTTTCTCTTGCAAGCACTATTTCACTATTGGTCACAATTTCATTAGTAAAGCCAATTCTAAAACACGGATTTAGGCCCCACTATTTGTGATGGCGGCCCTGCTGGCAGGTTCACTAAAGCCAACAAAACAGAATGTCCAAAATGGCACCAAGTCTGGTAGGATATTTAAAAAATCATTTACTTCTACACAGTGTACAACTTAAGAGACTCCTCATTAATATGGGGCTTGAGTTTGTTATTTATACAATTTACTATTTGTTCTAATGCACCTTGCCAATTAAAACCGCTATCAACTGTTTTATGCTAACATAGACGTATGAATGGGAATTGTTCCTCTGAAGATTGTGTGTTAGTAATGTGGCAGTTTTCTTCAGACACTTAACTAAGAAAAGTTCCGTCCATCTTCAGTAACACTTAAAACTCACCATTGATAAGAAGGGTAAATGATTTGGAAATTGAAGCAGTGTTTTGCATCAAATCATATGTCATCATATGAGATTAGAATACTATGGATCCCTGGAGCCCAAATTTCGGAAATCTCTCTGACAATCTGGGAAAGTGAAAATTATGATTAACACCTATTCACAAATTTCTTTCTTCTTTTATATTACTATAGTATGTGCATCTATGCATATGGATATTGTTGTTGTGGGTGTTAGTCATGTAAGGGTTTTGTTAGCATATATACTGTATTTCGAAAATAGGGCACCTATGGACCCGAAAGTGTTTTAATAGCATGTACATTGTTCTAAAATTAGATGGTATGTTTTGGTGATATTAATCTTACCTGCCATAGTTTCTTATTGAAACTCCGTAATGTTTTACATTATTTCTGGAGGAAGCCAATGTTAATAGGTTACTTCCTTAGGTATCCAGGAAACCCTTATGTAGGCCAGGCAAGTTATAATAGATTACTTTTAGGTATCTTGGGATTCCTATATTTAGCTAAGGAAAAGAAGGATTGTTAGGTTGCATTTATGTCATTAGGTATCAAGGGAGAGAAAAAGACATTTTGTTCTATTTTCTTATCTGTTGTAAAGGTACCAGCATGTCTAGTCTTCACTTGTAAAGTAAAGTTGCAAAGATATAACAAAAATATTAGCATTATTTTAAGGTATGTGAAATAATAATAAGAATATAAATAATAGGTAGTTAATGTTGAATATATCCAGTTTTATGATGGACAAGAGATTCGTTAAGTTTCTGAAAGGGAGGGAAGCCCACTACACCTATTTGGCACATGCCACCTAAAAACATGCCACCTCTTCGTCTGCACGTCTGCATGATGGGAGCGGTGAGCTATCATACAGGACTTGGCTACACACTTAGGCACAATTCTTATTTCAGCATGACCTTATTTTAAATGGGGGGTGTAGCATAAAATTTAAGGTAGGGTCCTGCAGATGGAAATAATTGGCTTCTAGTGGTGTAACCTTCCTCACACACATGGAAAATAGAATCACATGGCAATCCAATAACGTACCTCTGATAATAATGTGTCATTTCTCACTTGCTCTTAAATCACAATCCGGTTCTTCACCTTTGGCTTATTATTTAATTAATAACTGCAAACAGCATATCCAAGCTTATCACTTCTTTCCTGTGTCCCTGTCTGATTGAAAGTGGAAACAATTTTTTAGAAATACAGTTGTTGAGCTACCAATCTTAGGTAAAGTACTATATACTGTAACTGGAGAACAATGAAGAAGACACAGTAATGGTGGCCATTCACAAGAATGGAATGTTGTGGAATGTTAGATTTTCCCTAGGGAAAATCACCACGTCTGCGGGCCATCCTTTTATCTATTTTTTTTCAAATTGGAAATCCATTTGGTCACCGATGTCGCATGTTTACGTTTTTCAGGATTTTGACGGCATTTGGGTTTTTTATGTGGCCATACACGGGCAGATTTTTTCCCAAAAGCCACGAATATCGTGGGTTTTGGGTAAAAATCTGCCCGTGAATGGCCACCTTTTCAGAGTAGAAATATGTATAACAAGAAAACAAATGTACAGTAACAAATATATATTGGAAACATAAACCAGTAGCATAGGTAATATTAACATCAAAGGTAAAGTTGACTCCAATACCAGGCGGTCCATGGGGTAGAAAAGTAACATGTCACTAGACTGGCATGATCTCTGTCGAAATAGAGAAAAATTCGGAAAGTGACTGACTGTGCAGAATGATGTATTCTTTGATGTATTCCAAAGTCCAAATTTATCCTGAAATTGAGCTACAGATAGCAGGGATCCCGTTACTCTTTAAACTAAAAGTTGTGTACAAGTAAAATGTACTCCTGTAAGATTGCGTGCCTTCCAATGATGAATCGCAGGATTATTCAAAAATGGGAGAAGGAATGTTAAATGTTGATGCAGATCCTTTCCCTTCCTAACTGACTTCCAGGTAGGAAGGGAAAGTAGTTTAACACTACTATTGACAGAATAATTGTTTGTCATTGAGAGTGCTGCCAAATAAATAATGGATTTGTATGTGGATGAAACTGTATAGACCCTTATCTATTATTGTAGATAAATGTATAAATTTGATGATTTATTAATTATTAATGTTAAAACTGATTCTCAAGTATTAGAGCATTTATATTTAAAATGGCTAAATGGTATAGCTGTTCTTATGTCAACTTTCTATTTCTGCATAAGGATAAAGGGCTAACTTTAAAGCCCTTCCCCTCATACATCTTTATGCATATATCAATGTGACCGTGGTTATTAATATTTATTGTCTATGTCCATTTTAACATCTAATAGGATTGGCTTATTACAGAGTTTTGTTTAAGGCAACAAAATCATGTAAGCTGGACACCTGTCAGTCTGTGAATTCAAATATGTTTCTTTTAACTCAATTTTAGGCAGAGGTGTAGGATGGATTCATGGCACCTTGAGCAGGTAAATACTTTGGCAGCTACCTAAGCCATCCACCTTTAGGGCAGTGTAAGTAGGGTAAGAATATTCCCAAAGAATGCTTGGCTGGTTGAATGTTTTTTATCTTTGTGTCACATTAAAAGTTTCTTTAATATACATTTACCCTTGCCCCCCATTACACATCTCCTTCTGTTAAACATATCCATTCCAGCCAAACCCCCTTATGACATAACTCATTGTGCCTCCTCGCTAATAAACTCCTGCTTCCAAGCACCCCTTTATTATACATGGTCCCTCCATGTCCCATAGATTTACACGCCACCATCCCCATTCTCCATACACAATATATATCTCAATCCCTACCGACCTTACATTATGTATCTTTATCTCTCCCTATTCCCCCCTCCATTACACATCTGCCTCCCAATCTCTCTATACCTATTAAGTTCCTTTCCCCCCTTACATAATACATCTCTGCCCCCCTTACATTTCATATCTCACTCTCTGCCCCTACAAATCTCTCATCATATGCCATCCTGTCACCCCTACTTTACTAATCTCTTTCTTTGTCCTTTCTCAATAACAGATCAACCCCACTTTTGACCTACATCACACGTATTTGTCTCTCTACTTTCACTGCATTATACAGATATCTCCTTTTTACTTACCTGCTCAGTTGTCTTCCATGTGACGTGATGTCATCATAGAGGCAAAGCCACATCTTTTTCCTTCAGAGCTCTTTCTCCGATATCTCTGCCTTCATGCCCCTGCCTATAGTTTGCCAGCCTTGAGGAGTTACACACCCAAATGGGCCTACACTGCTTTACCTAAATTTTTAAAGCTTTAAGTCCAACATAATTGCAAACAAACTCTTTAAAAATGTCTGCAATGTACTACTTTATTTATTTCAGTAGAATGGATACCACCACACAAGTATATTATTTTATCTAGTGCCGCCTCTGGCAGTTACATAAGATGATGGTCACAAACCCACAATATAACATTGTATATTAAGTGCATGATAAACCAACATGTAAAGTACAACGAACACTCTCCCATATATTACACATCTATCTGTAATAAAATCAATGTATTACCTGCAACATTACAGTATACATAGTATATGTATTCATATTTTCACCAAATAGATGAAAGAATCTTCATTTAACACCAATAAAGTAGCTTTTTTTCTTTGTGTTTTACATACAGTGGGTTAATTAGTCAGTTGTAACCAGATTAAGGAATGTCTATAATTAATTTAAAAACATGTTATATTTGTTTAATTGTTATGACTTAATACAGGTCATGTTTGTGATATATAAAAGTTGTGTAGATTATGTTATAACTTCAAGCAGCTAAGAAGCCTTTTTGCTAAACTGCCTGTTTACATTAATTGCACCAGCACTTTATAATAGTCAGTGGATGACGTATGAATATTTTTGATATCTCTACATATATGTTGGGAACAGCAGCTAAGAATTCTTTTTGCTAAATTGCACAATTACTTCTATGTAGAAATTAATATTAATTACATTAGTTGTACTGGAGCTTTATGTCAGTCAGTGTATGATTTATGAGTATCTTTTGATCTCAAACATCAAATATTAGTGGTGGACGACAGTAGATTACATATCCAACCTCAGCAACTATCCCTTGGGATGGTCATATATAGATTAAGGGGATACGTTGTAGGTACAAACTCACTTTGCTCCACCTCCCAGACCATTTTGGAGACAGTATCTTTATTGGTTTTACTAGATTATAGATTGTATGCAATAGCACTTTATGATAAGATTTTGGAGAAGAGATCTAACATTAATTTACTCTCCAATCCAATATAAATAAAAGTGGCATTACACACTACTGTAACCCCATTATAACTTACCCTATCAGAACATATAGACATATTTTGGAGACTTTATACACACTGCCAGCTGAGCCCTTTATTTTATATATAACGCATTTATTTTCCTGCTAGTATCACTCTTCTCTTTATTTTACAAATATTTTGCTTAATTTGTATGTATCTTCCAATGATTTTAATATGTACTAAGGAATCCACAGCTGGTAGACTGCACAATTGCAACTCTGACAGCTTGATAGACCCATAACATCTGATATATTGCATTTTCATTTTCTGCTTTACTCGCTTGCATTTCTTGATTTATGTAGCAAATGTTTGCAAAACTGTATTTTACAGTGAACGAACAAACTGTTATAAGAAAGATTTATGGAAATAGAATATGTAGACTTTTATTTTCATAAGCATTGGAAATTAATAGAATGGAAATTCACATTAACTATTTAATCAACTTTACTTGGATTTGAAGGGTATTTTTAATTTGCTCCCTTGGCAGGATACAGATTTCCTCACTCACCAGCTTTTCTGCAAACATATTGTGGTCAAGGGGAGGCTTTATATGCAGAACAGCATTCTGTAGGATCCACATGGGGTCTTAAGGTTGATTTATTCTTATGTCCGCTAGTGAGAGGGCACAGCAATCTACTTTTACTAGTAAAATTACAAAGTTCAATATTGGTCTGGATCCAGTTGCCAATCTATATGTTATGCAACAATTACAAGAAAATCAGGAAAATACACGCATCAAGAAGACATCCATCATACCTGATAAAACATGAGCAGATTGCTCATAAAGGAGAAACAGAGAAATACTACCTGCTTATAGAGATCAGATGCTTCATGAAGAACTACTGTATATACTCGAGTATTAGTGCAGTTTTTCAGCACTGTGTTGAATGTGCACCACTCAGCTTATACTCGACTCATTGTCAATAAGTTATCCCAGTTTTTTTAGGTGAAATTAGGTGAAATTTTTTGGGTCTGCTTATACTCGAGTATATACGGTATATATATTGCTTGTTTGCATTCACTGCTGCTAACCATTGTTCATCAATTATTAGTTTAGGGCTCCCTTCATTTTTGCTCATGCAATTTCCATTTGATTTATTTCTATTTTAATATATGTGTTTTTGTTTTATAAATTACACAATAAATAGTGAAACAACAGTTGCACATTGAAGAAACTCCAGCATCAGGAGTAAAGTAAAAAGCATTACAATGCAACAGCTGCACATTACATTATAGGAAAACAGTATTGGTGGGGGAAGGGCAGGGGCCTTGAGGATAACTATTGGGGCTGTTTTATCGTAAAGATATCCAGATATCTTCTAGAGAAGAGCCCCAGATCTTATTCCGTAGCCACAGGAAAGAGCGTGGGTTGGGGTTCTTCCAATGTGTACTAATGAGGAAGACAGTACTGTTGAGAATATGGGTGTACAATATGTCTCAGAAATGATCTAGTCCAACAATGGGCATTTCTAATAGGAACACCTATTTGAAGATAGGCGTATGTAAAATCTGGTATGTTACCCTACTGGGTAACATACATTGACCAGTAACTCCCCAGAGTTACTCCAACATACAGAAGGGTTGGTGCCAAACATTTGAGCTGGGCAGGGACCTTTTACCATCTACAATAAACTGTGTACATATTTCCCTGAATGAGGGTAGAAAGGGACACCTTGTCTTGGAAGACGCTCCCTAATTTGGTTCTAGGTATCATCATCAGACGGATAATCCAGGGGGGGGGGGGGCAATAGAATTTTGGGCCAACCCCTGTGACCCTTACAGGCATTTTATTAAGCCTAAACACTGTTGGGAAAAATGTTTCTCAACAGAAACAATTACATTCTCCCTGGGGTTTCAGAACACACATGATAAGCACTTGGGACCGATATACCATCCCACTAGCACAATGCCCCTGACCTTATCACAAACCAAAAAGGGACTCGTATTGGATAATCAAATAGAGGTTGGATAGGGAGGTGTGGGGAAAGGAGAGTGAGAGAAAGAGGTAATTTGTGAACAGCCAGATTCTGTATTCCTCGGCACCGTCCCCTCCTCGCCATACACCCCTGTCTTGTGCCTAATAGGGGGAAGAACCCCATTAACCAACACTTTGAGGATGAAGAGTACAAGGCCTGGACACTGGAAACTAAGCCTCCATGGAACCCAAAATGTATGTGGAGCATAAAGGCAATCTGGTAAAACAGTTTGGGCTGAGGGACATATAAGTCTGATTCAGCCACCTCAGAGCAGTTTCTGCTTATTGGGACAGGAACAAGTTACCCTTGACAACTAGGAATTCTCAGAGAGCTTGTGTATTTGTATAAGTGATGTGAGTTTGGATGTAAGGGACAATAACTTTTGAGCCCTAACCTCAGGATTAAGAAGTATAAATAATCCCTGGCTGTAGGATTGGATATTTGCTACGCATCGAACAGAAGTTGCTGGTTAAAGAGGGACTGGAGTTCCCTGTCCATGTCACCACAGAAAAAGGGACTGAAAGCAGGCAACTGTGTAGACCTGCAACAGAATTAAAATCACCGACCATAACCACTTAACTTCTTCTGTTGTGAAATGAAATCATTCAGAGACTGAAAAAAGGTGGAAGCATATATATTGATGAAGTATAAGGGACCTTGTCAAGTTCTCCAAAAAGGATCTAGAATGGTCTTAATTAACTGAATGGGAAAAGAGAAAAGCTTCCCATTTTTATTTACAAAAGGAACCACGGATGTGGTAAGCACAGGGGTGGAGTTTAGACCAGAGCTGGAATTTAGACCAGATGACGCCCCCTAGGAGTGTTGGCATCCTGTGAACAGGGGCGAAGTGCTCTGTGGGTTCTGTCCATAATGAACATATCAAATGGGACCATGGAAGCTAAACTACATAAGATATGCAGGAGGAAGACCTCCAGTTGAGGGCCGTCCACAGTCTCAGGAATAGATCTATTTTTACTTTCGGCATCATACTGAGTTGTGCAACCTCTAGCTGGGATAATCTTCATAGTTGCCAAAGTTAGTAATCTCAGAACGCAGATCCATTGCCTTTTTTTTTCTTCTTTGATAAAGTGTTTGACTCCAGCATTTCAGTAAGGTGATCAGCTATGTTCCCTTTTGTGGAAGGAACGGAAGACTTTTCCATGTTGCTCCATGAAGAGTGCAGTGAAATGGTGGCAAACCTAATGAAGAGCGTGGCATGTTCTTCAGACTTCGAGTGGTCGGTGTATAGAACTTAGCATAGCAACCCACCCATGAGTGGGTGGAGAGTCCACAGTAAGGGTAAAGAAAGAGGATTATGGGTCCTCTGACTGCGTGATCCACCTGCTGGTCATAGGGCTAACCTACATGATCATGTTAAAATTGACAGACCGGTTGGAGGAAAAAAGAGACTGCAGGGTGTGTGGTAAAGGAGGCACACTACAGTTGTGTGTAATTATGGAGTGTTTTTTATTATTACTTTTTTATGTCCTTATTTTTTCTGGGGTGGGGGGTTATGTGTCTTGTCTTGTTTATTGTATCTGGAGTGTTTTGGTTATGATTTTGGAAATGATTGCACTTTGTTTTGTTTTCTTGTTTGTTGTGGAGGGGTAGGGGTCAGCAGCGGCCAAGAGACACTGTGGGGTTGAGGAGCAGAGTGTGCGTCTAGCAGATCCAGCTGCACCTCCAAAAAATGGCGGCTCTCACTTCAGGGCACACTGGGGGAAATATTGTAGGCACACATGACCAGGACACTGTAGGCAGTGTTTGAAAGCATATCTGGTGAAGAGGGGGGGAGTGCCCACAGATCTGACCTGGGAAGGAGAGGCTACTTGTCAGATAAAGAACAAGTGGCCACCACTGTGCAGTGGTACTCCTAAAGCAACTGAGGAAGAAGGCAGCAGGATGGGTGGTCAATATCCAAAAGCAAAATCCAAAATAAGCTGAAAACAACATTCACCCTGGATTTTAAATATGCAGTTGAATTCACAAAAATATTTAGCTGCATAATAGTTGTGAAAATGTACACAAGTTACAGCTGCTGGGGATAAAAGGGGAGAATTCTGCCAACAGTGCAGTTTAATGTATTAGCATTTCATGTTTACAAAGACAACACGTGCATTCCAGTGAGATTGTTACTTCGCTAGCAATAAATAATATAATAGTTTTGCAAGCCATTTAAGTGAGTGGAAAAACTGTCATCTTTTTTATAAACAAATTTCTTTTAGTGTTCATTTAAAGAATCACTTTAAAGGACTTTGCTTTTGTATGTCTTGGTAATGCTCTTAAGACGTCATTGGACTTGACAATAGCAGTCACTGCAGATAAATGTTAAAGTGTAACTCTGTGTTACACTTTGTTACACACAGCAGAAAATTGAGGATAATCTGAATATTACAGTGCAGTTTACAGTAGAAAAGCTGAATTTATGAAATTATACTTTGAAAATGATTGCACATTATTATTATTATTTTTAATATTATTATCATCAAAGTTATTTATAAGACGCCACACAGTATCAGCAGGGCCGTACAATAGGAAATACAGTACAATACAGAACATTATTGTACAAAGTTAGAACATGGTAAGCAGAGCGCAGCATTGTAGAGTGCAAAATCAAAAACAAATCGGACTACAAGAACAGTGCAAAAAAAAAGTATAGATAAAAATTAAGTAGAAAACTATGAAAATGAAGGAAGAAAGTAAAGAAAGTTGATGAAGAAAGGCAAAGAAAATGTTAGGAGAAATAGAAGAAAGTGATGGGGCCAAGTAGAAGCAGATGGCATATTACAATTCATATTACTCACAATCCTAGACCTATATTTACTAAACTGCAGGAATGAAAAAGTGGAGAGATTCTAGCTCTCAGTTTCGAATTACATACAAGTGCAGGGTTGCTGTCACTACCAGAATGTCCAGAAGAACGTCAACTAGAATCTGATTGGTTGCTATGGGCAATAACTCCTCCTGATTCCACACTGCTCTGACTGTTTCTAGAAAAAATGTACAGTTTAAAATGTATTTACTGTAACTTAGTAAATTACACTTTAGGTGGCACATTTTTGTTGGGTGTTTGAGTGAGGTTGTACTTTCTGTGGATACATTAGATTGTAACATTTATCATTGTATTTTTGGCATGTGTCTTCATTTGTTTTCTACACTACAGTCCCTTGCTGTCTACCTTACATACAGTCACTTGCTGTCATAGATTAGTAGGGGTCTTCCTGGTTACAGACTTGCCATGCCCACAAGCGCAGTAAAAGTATAGGCACAATATACTCCATAGGATATTGGGGATTTATACATAAGGGCAAGTGCTGTATATCATATATCAGCCAGGTTGTATGGTAAATATGGTCAGTGCTCTGTATTGTATAATCCAATCATACAGCGGTGTTAGCAGCAGAACTAAGGTTTGAGTGTAAATTATTTTTATTAAACACTTGAAGAAAACAACAGACAGATCTGGTAACAATACAAAAATAATTAGAATAAATAATCACCAGGAGGATTACAGAACCTACAATGCATACTGAAAGATGCCAGGAAGAAAGTCTAATGCAGAAAAAAATTGTATGGCATACAGGGGAAAAGGGGGGAAGAGAGGTAAGAGAGACTAATAAGAGGGTGTTTGGAAAGACATANAAGCGTAATAATGGGCAGTGCATAGCATTGTCAGTAGATTTTGGAAACGCGGGTGGTATTCTGGAAATGTTTTTTTTACAGAATATAGAAAGCAATTGTATATGGGGAGTAAAGGGCAGTTTAGAGTCAGTTGACCAAAGGAGTAGAACTAGTGATAGTGAAGTGGGTGAGGCAGTATCTGTGTCAGTGAGCTATGTTTTGAGATTGATAGATGGGAAGAGAGTCAGTTTGTTGCAAACAGAGTGTGTATACCGTTGGGCACATTTTAGGGTTTTTGAGAGCGATAGGAGGCAAAAAATGTGTTTATGTTGCCTGGATTTCTAAAATGTTCTGAATGTGAGCGATTTGTATGAGGGATGTGAGGGAGACCAGGATTAGGGGATATATCACACACTAATGGGAGAAGAAGAGAAAGATATATAGGCTGTGGTTTTAATATGGTAACCACTTAAGGATATTAGAAATAAACATTTAAGGTAGGAAAAGAGTTCATGTGAATTAATATGTGAAGTATAGAGCAAAGCAAGACCAATATGGATGGAGGGATGTGAAAGAGGAAGAGTAAAGTTTATTATGTAAAAATAAATGCTGTTTAGTAACATAAAACATAGAACTATAGTAACATTGTAGGACAAGTGTTATGTAGATAATATTAAAGTAATTAATGTTTCAATTTGCCATTTTGTTGATGTAGTTGCTGAGATAAACACACACACATTAGGGCACTAGGCACAGTAGAGTAGGGTGTAGTGTAACACACACTTGTGTGCTAGGCACAATAGAAAAGGGTGCAGTGTAACAGAGTCATGTACTTTGGAGGGGGATAGGGCAACAGTGGTTTTCTTTCTGCTTGCCCAGATTAAGGTTGTTCCTGCTGCTGAGCTAAAGGTAAGGAGGTGTATTTCTGCACTGATCTACTTGCCGTTGTAACTCCACACCAATCAGACATGTCATATTGTGTAACTATTTCCTCAATGTGTCCTTGCTAATAAAGGTAAACAGTGCCACTGCTTAAATTTTATATGATCTATTCATTTGAATGTATGTGCAGTATCTTGGAAAAGACAAGAGGGTTCCATGTAGTTTAGATTTTTCTAGTATATATTTTTGCAATAAGTCGGGCTTGGATATCAGTTTCAGACACACTTCCAGCTGTCTTTATATCCAGCATTGCAAACTTTTTGTTCTTGTCCCATCATTCCGCTAGATGGTGCTATTTCATGAAACATTTCTGGATTTTAAAACTTGTATTTTTATTGTCCCAGGTTCTGTATCCTGTGCTCTCCATGCAATATACAAGGATGATACATTTGAATGATTGCAAATACAACTGAATACACAGAGAATATTGACACTTGGCTTTTTCTGAACAATGCATCTAGTGTTTTTTCCACTGCAATCTCTCTGCTTAGTAAATTTAGACCCAACTCTTTTTTCAGACATTTACTGGTTATGATCAAGCAAGGTCAAATATCTGAGTAAAGCATAAAGGTTGCATCCATATTATTTCATTCCTGAAAATTGTAAACTGCAAAATCAGATAACAAGTAATGTTGCTTTTTAAATGTATTTTTAATCATATATTGTTGTTGAAGATATTTATGTTAAACGTGTATGTATATATATATATATATATATATATATATATATATATGGTAAAGAATAGTTTTATACATTTTGACTAATCATTTTTGTGTACATTTTCTCAGTCATTCTGAATTATAAATGAATATTATGGACATTGACCTGTTTTCCCTCCTGTCTCCCAGTTTGTACCGCTAAGGGTACAACCTTCTTTTTTCATGTTTTTCTTCAAATTTTTAATCATTGCCGCGGCATTGAGAGGGGTTGAGGCTTAGGTGGGACGGGGTGGAGTTGAGTAGGCTAGAGGCAGGGTTTATATATCCCGACCTCAGTCCCCGGTAAGTTGGGAGGTATGTAAATATATAATACATATTGTTTAGCGCTGATAAATAATGTCATTATAAACATACTGCATTAGAATACTGCTTTTACAAATGTAAAAAGAACTCTCAGCGAGTGTTAGCTTCCTTGTTCCCTCACACAATTTTGCACTGGCATTCATCAGTGTATGCTGTAATGCAATATGTCCTCAGGAGCACAACTAGTTCTGTTGTAGATGTCAAGATAATTTTACTAGGCACATGTATTCTGCAATTTTACTGACAACTTCACTTTTGGTTTTAATAAAGTATATGTGTGGCAACTTTTTGGAGTCAACAATTTGTGTCATGTGTACAGTGCACAATGCTTAAGCTGCATTTCCACTGGGAATTTCCATGTTTCCAGTTCCAGACACTTTTTTTTTTTTGGAAGGTCATACTGGCCGTTCATTGTCATGGTTTGGGCTGTGAGCATGCACAAGCTCTGGGACTTACCTGTTCACCACTCTGGCAGTGTCCATCTGGAGGTGGCATATCTATACACAGTACACAGACAGTGCACCCCTCTCCAGCAGTTATTATATATCAGTGTATTAGGGGATTAATACCTAGGAGCTCCCACATATTCCCACCCCAATATACAAACAATTCAAATTGTGTATGTTATGGCAATGAAATATAGTTCAGCAAGGACACATCTTACATCTCTCTCAAGGTAAACAAAATGTTCCTATTGAGTTGAGCTGAAATTGCCATTTGCAAAAGAGGTGCAAAAGAGTGTGAGAGGCTATTAGGTCCTAGTCAATCTGCACAGTGGTTATTTTTTTTGATACACAGTGGTTATTTTTCTTGATAAATATTGTATATTGCTAGTACCAGTACTATTGTTATAATTTGTTTGAATCTGAATTATGCTGTATGATTTCTTTATTATTTACTATTGATTGTTACGGATATACACATTGTTGAGATTAAAAGCCGTTTTTATTTAGTTGACTTACATTGTCAACTACCTTCAGCAAGGGAGGGCGGGTTGACCAAATTTTCGATGCTATTTGTATACACAATATATGCATGCACATAGACATACAGGATATATTAGATATATTAGAGAAGCAGGACACAGGTCTGCTGTCAATGGAGGTCATGTGACACACAGTGAGTAACCCTGGCTGTGTCTCTCACTGCAGTGATGACTCATCAGCCTGAATTATTTTGTTCCTATAAATCTTGTGATCACTCCAATCGTCATACCCTCAACCCCATGCCTACTGCAGATGTGCCTCCTGAGGTCAGATGCCATTCTTGACAACTTGTATATACTGCCTATTCCTTGGGCTGACTTGTTTCAAATAGTAGAATTGTGGAACATTTCTTCAGCGCTTGGAGGAGCTAGCTTTGGTGTACTTATTTTCATCCACTAAGTTATCTTCAGAAGGATTCGTTTAGCAGTCAAAAAAAAGATTCGTTTAGCAGTCAAAAACATTTTGAGTCTCTTGTTAGAAACATAGGACCAGATCCAGACTCTACGTACTATTGACTTATTTACGACAGTTTGCAATTAATGAAATTTATCCCCCCTGCCGTTCAACATAGTTTTGTCGTGAGTAAGTCATGAGTAAGTCAATAGTATTTAAAGTGTTGGATACAAGTAAAGAAATTTGACCTGTAACCTCTGTTCTGAATTCTACCTTAAAATGTCCTTATGGAGCGAAGTCCCAATTTTGGTCCACAATCCAAACCCCTTGTCTTACAAAAGCCCAGGCTGACACTCTCCTGGCCCCGATCACTCTTGAGGAAGTTGAAAGCACTATCAAACTACTTCACCCTTGTAAGTCCCCTGGTCCTGATGGGTACAGTGGCGAATTTTTCCGATTATTATCCCCCAAACTCCTGCAACCCCTGCTCTCTCTTTTTCGCTGCTTCCAGACCTCCCTCTCTTTTCCTCTTTACTTTAATTTGGCCTTCATTAAGGTGATCCCTAAACCGGGTCGGGATCCAAAGGACCCAGGCTCATATAGGCCCATCTGTAGCTGTATACAGCTTTTTTAAATCAATTGTTACGCAAGAGATTTTGAAATTGACAAAAATTAGAAATGCATTTCCCTGCATTTTCATATATCCAGTTTTAGCCCAAATGAAGTATTTAGTTGACCATTGAATATATGTAGCCATTATTCACCTGCTTCCCTGTGTGTATTAGCACAAAATAAATCAATGACATCTATATGTAAAGTAGAAATTATAATATGGGCCAAAAATTAGGCTATGAACATGATATGTACATCTTAAGACGGATCTTCTTCTCCTTTCTCACACTAAGCATTGGGCCTCTGTGATTGCAAAGTGGCAAGTTGCAACAAGATTACATCTGTTGATGTTCTCCTTAAACATCAGGACCATATCCTCCTGTATCTCAGCTGTGCTAGCCTACAGGAAGTCCATCTTAAAATTTTACATCACATGTAAATCATTCCGGTGCAGAGGCGCCACACGGTCCCCTCTGAATGGGTCACTGTCTTAAATGCCATTCCCCTAATGCGGACTTCATGCATGCTTTCTGGTCCCGGCGCAAAAATTACGGGCTATTGGAACAAGCTAGTGGCTCTCTTGAACTCCTCATTTCGCTTACATTTATCGTGTGATAAAGCGGAACTTCTCTGTTCTGTTTTTGATAACTGGGACCTGGGACGGTGGAAACATGAGCTCATGCCATTTCTGGCAGTATTCATAACCTTGGCGAAAAAAGCAATACTGGAACAATGGACCTCCTGCTCCCCATGCTTAGCACAGTCCGCAGCCAACTCCTCCGTGTACTGTACCTGGATCGATGGGCGACCATCCCGGACTTGGACTCGGGTCTCCAGTGGTTTCTGAGGAAGTGGCAACCTTATGTCGCCTTGTTAGCGTTGGACACTCAGACTCGCATATATAAATTGTTTGAGAATACTACTTAGTTTCTTACACGTATGGTGCGTATGGGACCCCTGGGTTGACAGCCCACCCCCTCCTCCCTTCCTCCATGTGTTGGCGCCTCCTTTTGATTCCCCCCCCTTCGCTGAAGTGCCCTCCCTTACCTCCACTCTCCTCCCCATTGTTTGTCTCTTTCCTTATGCTTTTCGTACCCCCGGTTTCTCCTGTGCTGGAATCTTCATCGTTTGGGTGCTTCTGTGCTCATTGTACCTCTATGTCTTCCTTTGATTATTCCCCTTTCTTCTTGGGGGGATTTCTCTTTATTAGATGTTACGCGGAGCCAGTTTCTGAATGTGTACATCAATAATGTACAAATTCTTATCACTTCTATAGTAGTAACACTGCCTATCCTGAATATTCCACCCACTTTCCCTACTTTGTACATATCTGCCTCACAGCAGCAGGAGAGCTTCTCCTTGTTTACCAAGATATATCTGCTCGTTTCTGCACAATTAAATGTTGCACAATTAAGAAAAATTAAGAAAAAAACTTCAGTAGAGCGAATAAGCTTAGCAACAAGATATAATTTTAAAATAACTATTAAAAATTAATCAAAGATAAGATATTTACAGTGCATTGCAGCAACTAATCTTACCGTAGATGCGTGCTTTGACTAGAGAATGACTTGATCACAGGTGTTTGATGATTATTTTCCGGGATCTTAAATAGTCACTGGTTAATTAGTAAATTGAGTCTACAACCCTAAACATAATCAGTTAACTGATTAATTCACAATTAGTATTATTGGCACATGCTTACTCAGAAGCAGTTTTATGATAATGATGTTAGTGATAAACTTTATTTCAAAAGGGTATACACTAGCACTATTGTCTGAAAGGAAAAAAGGAAGAAAAGAAAGAATATAAGGAGAGGAACATAAAAATAAGAGAATAAGAGAAGAGAAAATGTTAATAAAAATTCTCAAAGCTTGTCCAATATATGTTGTTGTTTACCAATTCAAGGAAGAATAAATGTCCTTTACATTATTATTTTCTGGGTGGTTTTACTTATAAAGCAAATGAATACATTTTAGTCTTCTCCTTTCTCTTAACTCAATGCTGTATCAGTTATCAACTTGGGCAAGGCTATATGAAAATAAACAGAGCTACAGAGATACGTATGTTTTTTTAATTTAGTGCAGTTGTTTATTTCTGCATATGCACTGCCCTCTTTATCATTTGTTTAAGAGTTTGATGAAACCTTTCTACCAGACAATCTGTTTCCGGGTGGTACATCGAGATGGTGATTCTGTCTACCTTTAACAACCAGCATATATCTTTCATAAGCTTGGAAACATATGGGGTACCTTGGTCCGTTAAGTCCTCCTTCAGTATTCCCAAGCAGGTATATAGGATTAATAGCTCCCGGGCAATAGTGCCAGATTTCATATTACTCAGGGGTATAGCCTATTGGCTATTTGGTGGGATTGTCCACCACCACTAGTATGTATTGGTGCCCTTGAGCCGATTTTTCCACTGGCCCTATCAAATCTAAACCAATTTGCTCAAAAGGGACAGAAATGATAGGGAGGGAGACCAGTAGAGCCCTAATTCCTGGGCAAGGGTCTTCTGGCACCCTGGCATTCTCGACAACACCTCTTGACTAATATATAGATTCCTGGCCAAAAGAACTTTAACAGTTTATATTGGAGTGTTTTTTTACTCTCCTAAATGGCCTACCCACAAATGTGTATGTGCAACCTCTCAAGTTTTCAGGAAACTAACAATTGTTCTACTCTTTTTCCCCTTGAACACGACATGTCCTGCAAAGATATTATTTCACCAACAGGGTTCCATTGGCCCTCAGAGTTAGTTTACTGGAGTAGTTAATTAACTTCAGTAGCTGTCCTGGATGCCAAGCTTTGGCAGACTCTGGTCTGTTCCCCCTGATCTGCTTTAGCGACTGTTTGTCAAGTCCCTATTGACAATTTAAACGTTCGATTTTAGGCATACAATGCTATATTAAAGAGAAGCCACAGCCTTTGCGCTTAGGCTCAGATTCCAACGTGCAAGGGACAGGGAAGTCCCTTTTTCCTGCATGCTATCCAGAGGTGTGTTCAGTCCCTTCATGCTTTGCCTCTACCCATTTTTATGTTCCTCTGCTTTTGTGTGCTAATAAACTTCAGTTCTCTATCTGGTGTGCAGTGTTTAGCCTTGTCAGAGGCTGTCTTCCAGATGCTGTGATCTGCTAGTTGCTGCAGCTGCCAGTCAGTCCACATCATCACCAGTAAAAGCCAGGCCCCAGCTAGCCCCTACACCCTGGTGTGATCTGAAACCACCAGCCCACTGTGGTATTCAGATGACCATGCCAATGAGGAGAGACAACTACCCTGGTGTGCACAAACATCCAAATTCTAAAACATACTCTTATTTTTCTGCACCTCCCTTACTTATAATATAGGAACTTACTGTGCTACACAAATACACTGGTTTTGCCCAGGTGTACACTTTCAACAGTTGTGCCCTTACTCACAAACTCTGGATCACCCCCCCCCCCCATCCCCAGTATCTACCTTTCTTTTTCTTGTCTTTAGTGTGTATATTTATACTAGGTATTGTGTAGGAACCCCTTTTCTTCCTATATTGATCTAATTTAGTTAAATACAATTGTTGAATTTAGGGGAGCATTTAATTTGTGGCTGGTTGTTATTATTATTATATATTCATGATTATTTTGTGAGTCCGGCTATCTTGTTTTTTGTTGAAGAAAATGGGAGACGCAGGAGAGCAATTTTTTATCTTAATTCCTACAATTTTGTGAAACAATATTTCTCTTGGAGAAACCCATGCTGTAAGTGCAATAAATTAATTTTAAGTGCAAATGACTTCATTTTTTTGTTCATTTTCTTGTTCCTCCTTTTCTAAACCTGTCTTTTTCTGTAGAAATAATGTTGTAACTTAACTACAAGCTTTTTGTCGCTAAAGTTAGAGTTTGCAGCCATATTGGTAGCTACTACATCAGGTTCATTTGGGGTCTTTGTTTAGCTACATAATTAGATGGAAATGCTTCTTCCTTTAGCCTGATGACCTAATTGTTAACTGAAACAATATGAATGAGAACCCTAATTGAGGTATATCAGTGGTTTGACTACTAGTGCGCACCACAATCTACACAAGATTTTCTGTTGTGACCTTTCAACACTTGGGACCTGATTCAGGTACGCAAGTTTCAGAGCTGCGCAAAAGCAAAAAAAAAGGAAATAAAAAAAATATTAGTTAAATAAAAAAAAAAAAACACACACACTTTATTATTTTATTATTTTTACTTTTTTTAACCTTTTTTCACAGTTAATGAGGCAGGTAATTGTCCATAGGACAATACCTGCTTCGGTCCCTCTGCGCTAAGCCTGCACCATGTCCAGACATGGTGCAGGCTGCACTACCAATTAGCAGGGCTTAGGCTAAGCCCTGCTAAAAGCGCATATGTAAATGAGGAAAGGGGCGTGGAGAGTCGCAGAGGCACGCAGAGGCATGCTTTGGCCCGACTCCGTGCCATTCAGAGCCGATTTGCGCATGCCCCTTGGCCACAAGACTGTGATTTATAGCACTGCTAATTGCCAGAATGTTTCATCTCAAGCAGCTGTGCTTTTTGGGTCTCAATGAGATATAAGACCTGATTCAGGGATTCTAATGGCGGCAGCCGCCAGGTCCCTTTAATTCAGAGGTGCGCAGGGAGAGGGGCATGTATGCACCGCATCTCTGCGCTGACCTAAAAAGCGCAGAAGCTCCGGATGCTGTATCCCGAGCCTCTGCTAGTCTTTCCACACAGCGTCGCTGCAATCATGAAAGCCGGCAGTTACTGAATGAATGAATGAATGAATGAATAAAAAAAAAAAGTAAAAAAAATAAAAATAAATACATTTATTTAAAAAAAACATACAGATATTTTATTTATTTAAATAATATTTTTTTATTAATATTATTTTTTTATCTTTTTTTTTTACAGTTAATGAGGCAGGTAATTGTCCATAGGACATTACCTGCCTCTATGGCTCTGCGCTAAGCCTGCACCATGTCCAGACATTGTGCAGGCTGCGCTTCTAATTAGCAGGGCTTTGCTCATATGTAAATGAAAAAAGGGGCGTAGACTCACAAGGGTATGGAATAGCATGGAGTTGTGCCCGACTACATGCTATTTAAAGCCGATCAAAACATTGCATCTCCACCAGACTGGCTGACGGAGACGCAGGGCTGAAACAGCCCCATAGAGTATTGCAACAATGGTTTTTCAAGCTTTCAGCTGACCTGCTTGAATTCAAGTAGCAAGATGACTGCCATTGCATGGTTCACTGCACTGACAGAAGGTTGTTGCTGTCTGGAGAACCCTCTATCGAGGTGGCTGTGTGTTCTGTATTGTAAAGCTCATGAAAATTGTGTACTTTGATGAAAAGGCACCCACCAGACCTGCCACTTTAATTTATGAAAGGAGCTGATGTGCTTGTGCTTTCATCAATTTTTGAAGTTGCACCTAGAACATTGTCTGTGCTGTTAATTTACACTATACATATACATGTATACATGAACCAATACAATAAATATTCCATTGACATGGTACATGGTTGTAAAATGTGTGGTATGGATGTATTTTGGAGTAATGAATAAAAGTTACTGAAATGACCAATGAAATATAGTTGTTAATTAATATTACTGCATATAATATTACTAACATTTGAATTTGAATATTAAATCCTTGTTAAAAATAGTACTATCTTTTTAAGGCTAACTAAATGTGAACAGATTGTGTACTTTGTTTTTTAAGCAAGGAAAATATTTTGGTTTTGCACGTAGAACTTTAATATTTCATAGCTATATATTTAATCTCTAAATTAGAGTTAAGCTAGGAAACAATATCTTTCAACTTTAATTCTTTTTGACTTACAAATTCACAAAAAAAAGTATAAATGTTAAAATGTATAAAAAAAGAATTCTGCTGATGTTTGTGGTTTCACAAGCACAACATGTCGTTATGTCAAAAAAATAATATTTTGAAACATTATGTAAAAAGGTTAACCTTTATTTAAAACATGTTTAAAAAAAACAACTTACCTTTGTGAAGAGATTGTTCTTCAGTAACCCAGCTTGAAGCAGCAGGGATAGTGTCATCCTCTATTCACTCCTGCTACTAATGATAGATATGCCATAAAAGTTCTTTATATATAAGCTCTGGCAGGGTAAGTTAGAGCTTATAAATAGAAGACCTTTATGGTTATGTGTGTCGGGTTTACTTATTCATGGTCATTATTCATAGTCATTTAGGAAAAATATCTTGTTGAGTTTTCTATAAATGCTAGACGTCATTAGTTTATTTGTTTGGTTTATTTCTTAAATCAAGACAATGTATAAAAGCACATCTATATGTAAAATATTGTATGAATTTTTACATGTATAACATATTCTACAATGCTGTTAAAAAAATACTTTTATATACTACCACAATGATGTAACAAAAATATTTTAAAATGTCATAAATAATGAATGTATTGTTAGATACAAGTGATAAGGTATTGATTTGAGTTATAAAATAACATTATAGTAAGTTATAAATTAAGTTATAATTAAAATGTGTTTTCATTGACAGGTACTAATACAAAACATGGCCTTCGTTGTAAAGCCTGCAAGATGAGCATTCATCATAAATGTACAGAAACCATTAGTTCTCAGCGCTGTATGGGAAAAATGGTCAGTAAACAAGTGAATGCTTCTTTTGATTGTTTCCTTATATTTGAAAATGAAAGGCCTATATTTAAACATGCTAGAATATTTGTTATCCCATGCATGTCACATTATATATATATATATATATATATATATATATATATATATATATATATATATATATATATAATATATATATTATTTAACATTTTTAGAATAATGCATAATCATGAATTTCCTAAATTTCCTAATTTAGCTTAGACTGTAAACACAAGAGGAATCTGTATTATACCTTCTTTGATGCTATTATAAATCTGATATTTTTTGCTAGATCAATTTTCTCTACTTTTATTTATTATTGTATTATTGTTATAATTATTATTATTATTATCAGACAAAAAATAAACATGCTACCCTGGCCTTTCTTCTTAGCGCTTTTTTATTTTATTTTTATATATTTGTAAACGTAACTATATACCCATACTGGATCATTTAGTTTTTTTTTCATTTAGCATTATTCTACAATATATATTTGTTGTATGTTGTAATATATTACAACACATGTATACTTCTTTAGCACATTAGCATCTGGTGTCATTCAGATATTAAGGGGCTGATTCAATTCCATACCATGCAACGTTTTCTCCCTCCCCACCAAAAAAAATATTTTTAGCTCGTGGCTCATAGAGCCGCATATAAAATGGCGTGAACTGTACTGTGCCACAATAGACTGGAAAAAGCGCACAACCGGCTTTTTCCTGTCTTTGTGCAGCATTGAATCAGCCCCTAAGTGTTTACCATGGGCCCCAAAAGGAAAAATATAACATAAGGTATAAACTTTTAGGATACATATGATGAAAGAGTGACTATATGTATACTTCAACTATACTATACTACAATAATGCAATTATTATGACATGATTATTATAGTGAGTTGGAATTAATTCAGTAAATTATTAACAATGGTAATAAATTATGATTAATTAATTATTAATAATGTTGCAGTGGATGCAGAATGTATTCATGGTGCTTCTGGATCCAGAAAGTATTTATGGTGCACAAAAGGAATCTGTTATGTTACAGTCTAATTCCAGAATGGAATAGTAACATAGTTGTAACACCCGCCAAAATAGGAAATCTGAAGGAATGGAGCAGTGAATGAAAATTGACAACATTTATATATACTTCAAATATCCATACAGATATTTCATAAAAACTGAACATCAAATTCTCTTTAAACATAACACTTTAACAAATAATTGAGTATATTTAATCTCTCTAATGTTACCAGAAGATTAGTGAGAAAGTGACTCCTGGATATAGACTGTAGTTAAGCCTTAACTTTCCAGCTCTTATTAGTGATGTCAACAAACTCAGTCTTCTGCATAAACAAGGGGTCTGCAACCCGCGGCTCCAGAGCCCCATGCAGCTCTTTCAGAAGTCTCCTGTGGCTCCCCTGATCCTCCATAACTCACAGATACAAATGTAATCATGGCTGGACAATTACATTTGTTCCTGTGAGTCACATAGGATCAGGAGAGCCACAGGATTGTGGGAGGATTTAGTTATGCCGTGTGACTGATGAGCAGCAGCAAGTCATCATCATTCAAAAGCTGGCGAGAGAGCTCCAAAGATGACGTTAGGAGGAGAAAGAGGACAATGTGAGGAGAACATTTTATAAATATAAATAAAATTTTCAGCAGGTTTTTTTTGTCTTACTGTTGACTTGTATGCTGCCCTGATGAAAATTGCCTAACCGCAATTGAAATGGTGGCCATTGTACATACAATGTTATATTAAATTTCACTTCTGGAGTTTTGAAGAAATGTTTTGTGGCTCACAAATTTTTTTTGTAGTGAAAACAGTACCAAATGGCTCTTTGAATTTGCCTCACTACTCCGCCTCCTTTTAAGCAAGCTGTCTCCAATGAAATGACACTGAATGAAATTTTTGTACATCCACATAAGGAATAGGATTTTTTTATATACTTGTAACACTTTTAGAGAATAGGTAAGTATAAGTTCCTTTCAGCTTTTTACAACTGACAGTAATGCAAGCAGGTAAGTATAAGTTCCTCTCAGACTTTTATAAGCTGACAGTAATGCAAGCAGGTATGTATAAGTTCCTTTCAGACTTTTATCAGCGGACAGTAATGCAAGCCGGTAAGTATAAGTTCCTTTCAGACTTTTGGTGACTGATAGTAATGCAAACAGATAAGTATGACTTCCTAAGTTACTTTCAGACTTTTATCAGGTAACAGAAATGCAATCAGGTAAGTATAAGTTCTTTTAAGACTTTAAGTAACTAACAATAAGTGCACCAATGCTTGCCCTTTTACAAGTCCCGACTCTGAGCGGTATCAACAACACAATACACCTCCTGTAAGAAGCATCAACAAAACATTTACAATTGTTTCACAATTTTAAGAAAGTTTCCAAAACTTAGGGGTCAATTGACGTTGGTTGTCACTTTGAGGGTCCTGCATGATAGACACCCCCATAAATGACCCCATTTAGAAAACTGCACTCCTCAAATGATCCAAAACAGCTCTCTGGAAGTTTGTTAACCCTTTAGGTGTTTTACAAGAATTAAAGCAAAGTGAGGGTAAAATTTTTAGATTCCTCATTTTATAGCAAATTTTCCATGTTAATCCATTTTATTCTGGACCGATGTTAATCAGGACAGATGTTACCCATGAGACAAAACTGATAATGTAATCCCCTGAAGATTTTAGAAATATCCCATATATAGTTGTAAAATGATATTTGGGTACACCGTAGGGGTCAGAAGTGAAGGAACGGCATTTGGGTTTTTTAGTGCAGATTCTACTGGAATGGTTTTAGTGCACCATGTTGCATTTGCAGAGACACCAGTAAAGTAAAATACCCCAAGAAGTAATACAATATTATAAACTACACCCCTCAAGGAAATCATACACGGGTATAGTGAGCAGTTTGACCCCACTGATGTTTTGTAGCATGAACATTTTTCCTGTCAGGGAGGGTAGGGATTAACCTTTAAATTTTAAGATTTATATTTTTTTTATAGGTTTTCTTTCATCAAAAGTTGGCACAGTACTCATGGCAGTTACTATGCGGGCTATCGTGAAATTTTTAATGCTGGAAATTTTCACATTAGTTTCATTCACAAAAGCTGAACATAGTAACTGCCATGATTACTATGCCAGCTTTTGCATCAGGAGAGTAAAAAATAAAAAAAACAAAAACTAAACATTTTTTTTAAAACACAGACATGGACACAATATATTTATTTTTATTTTTTATTGTTTTTTATTTTATTTTTTTACATTTTTTACACAGATCCTGCTCTTATNCATTCACAAACAGGCTACTAATAGCCTGGATCTGTGCTTATTATTAGAAGACTGAAAGATCTTACAGATCTGTCAGTCTTCTGTGCCTTTAAAGCTGCAATTGGTAAGTCAGAATTGACTAGCCAATCGTGGCATTTGCCAGGGATGGGGCAAATAATTTTGGTCCCCCCCGGCTTCAGTAAGATGGCAGCTGTCACCCCGTGCCATTACTTTCCTGTCACCCCGCGATGCCGTGGGGGTGACAGCTAAACGAGCGCCATACATGTCCGGTGCTCGTCTTTAAAGACCTCGGTCGGAAGGGGTTAAAAATCTGGGCTGCGCACTCCTGCTTCCTTAATTTAACTCACCAACTAACGATCACTCAAACTGCCTGCAACTTACATATTCTTCCCATGTTCCACAGCTTCCCCTTCACCTCTTTTCATATCATTCATCTTAATCAATTCTATACTTTCTTATACTTACCTTTGCCCATACCTCTATCCCTTTTTATTTTTCAGTCTTACCCCCAGCCTATGTACCTCTGTCTTTATTAGTTCCTCTAACTAGATCTACTCACTAACAATTTAAGGGCACTACTTTTCTCTCGCACTAGCCCCCTCACAGCGAGATCCATCCACCACTCGCGCCAGCCATCAGCAATCCATAGCCAAGCATCTTCAGGTACAGCGTCCTACTATTACTTCTAAGCAACAGTCACCGAGTAATGTCTGCCTACATTTCTTTCACTTATACTGTCATCTTACTTTTTTTAATAAAACTTTATCTTACATCTGGACAATATCTTATTTCACATAAAAATCCCAAACAGGGTGCCACATAGTTGTTGAGACTGTAAAAAAGTCATTAGTCCATCAAGATCAACCTATATTGGATCTCCTGCAATCCTAATTTTATATTGAAGGTGATCCAGATTAAATATAAAAGCTCCCTTCTGACCAGGGTAATTATTTACTTACCATTCGTAACTCTGGATACCCATTTCCTCTATAAATGTAATGTAAATATTGATCTTGCCATTATTGTAAAGTAGCCTTTCATCTGCTGGTTGTGAAACTTCCTTTCTTCTAACCTTAGTGGATGACCATGTGTCCTCTGTACGGTTCTATGGATAAAGAGTTCATGTGAAAGCTCTCTGTACTGACCCATATCACTTGTAATCATATTACCTCTTAGTCGCCTCTTTTCTAAAGTAAATATGCCTAAACTTGCTAGCCGTTCCTCATAACTCAGTGACTCTATACCCCTTATCAGTTTTGTTGCCCTTCTCTGAACCCGTTCCAGTTCTGTAATGTCCTTTTTATGGAGTGATGCCCAGAACTGTACCCCGTATTCCAGATGATGCTTCACCAACGATTTATATAGTGGGAAAATTACACAGTCGTCCCGTGCATCTATGCCCCTTTTTATACATGCTTACTGGCCCTTGCTGCTGCTGATTGACATTGTGCTTTATTGTCTACAAGCACTCCCAACTATTGTCTACAAGCACTCCCAACTATTGTCTACAAGCACTCCTAACTACAAATAATTATCTTATTGGCCACCAAGTAATCCTGAAAATTATTCCGTATTTTCCCCACTATTGTTGCCAAAATCTTATACACAATACTCCTTAATGAAAATGTGAAAGTTGTTTATTTTTTTGTGAATTTCTTAAAAAGAAAAAAAAAGAAATCACATATAAACATAAATATTCACAGCTTTTGCAATGAAGCTTAAAACTGAACACAGGTGCATCCTGTTTCCACTGATCCTTGAGATGTTCCCATAATTAATTGGAGTCAACCTGTGGTAAATTCAGTTGATTGAACATAATTTGGAAATTGTCTATATAGGGTCCCACACTTTACCGAGCATGTCAGAGTACAAATCAAGCATGACAGGGATTACCTTAAGGCACAATTCTGGGAAAGTGTACAGAAAAATATATGCTGCTTTGTAGGTTCCAATGAACACAATGGCTCCCATCATCCGTAAATGGAAGAAGTTCATTTACGGATGAATCCACCAGGATTCTTACTAAAGCTTTCCAGCCATCTAAACTAAGTAATCAGGTGAGAAAGACCCTTGGCAGGGAGGTAACCAAGAACCTAGCGTTTACTCTATCAGAGCTACACCATTCCTTTGGAGAGAGAAGAACCTTCCAGGACAACCATCTTTGCAGTAATCCACCAATCAGGCCTGTATGGTAGAGTGCCATACAGGCCTGAATAATGGATTGCTGGAAAGATAAGGCTGTAACATAACAAAATGTGGAAAAAGTGAAGAACCGTGAATACCTTCCGGATGTACTGTATATATATGTGGTGTTACCCTTAAACATATCAGTAATCTGTAAAAGTAGTTATATTTGCATTTTGTGCATCTGCATACGTATTATGTATTGACACAATCTTATCCTGTATTTTGATATGCTATGGTTTTTGAAGTGTCAGAACTGTTGCAATTTAATTATAAAAATTGATTTTCAAAAAAAAAAAAACAAAACACTACAACGTTAGGGTAAAACTAGAAGCTGACTGGTGAGAGGTCTGGGCGTGGAGTCTAACCACTGCCTGGGCTTCACCAGAGCCTCTGATGGTGAGGTTGGGCCAGTAGCGGCGACGCAGAAGCAGGTCGCGACCCCAGACCAATTCACCCCCTAGGTAACCAGAGCCCTGACAGATGACACTGGGCACAGACGAACCAAACAGACAGACGATAAACGGAAGTCCCGGAC
>JABWIB010000251.1:111258-124211 GCA_016617825.1 Platyplectrum ornatum
GGAAGAAACCAAGAGAGAGCAGTAGAGAAAGGGGTTGGAGATCAGGAGTAAAGATGGAGAAAACAAGAGAGAGCAGTGGAGAAATGGGTTGGAGACCAGGAGTAAAGATGGAAGGAACCAAGAGAAGGCAGCTGAGGGAAGAGACTGGAGACCAAGGAGCAGAGCTAGAAGGGACCACAGGAATGCAGCTGAGGGAAGAGACTGGAGACCAAGGAGCAGAGCTAGAAAGGACCACAGGAAGGCAGCTGAGGGAAGAGACTGGAGACCAAGGAGCAGGGAACAAGGCAGGAGCTAGGCACTGGGCTGAATGCCAAACAAGGCAGGAGACCAGGGAACGGGCACAGAAGAGAGTACTATAACCCGCGCTGGGTAGAATAAAAGGAGGAGGGAGACCAATGGGAAGCCGCCAGACAGGCGAGCCTCCCAGATGACGTGGCCAGAAGGGGACTGCGGGCGTGATCTCTGACACTAGTAGAATGATTGCATCCCGCTGTGTGACATGGGCGGGAAGCGACCAGAGAGAAGAGGGGATGCGTCCTGTTGCCGAGCAACAGGATGCCCGGCGGAGGCTGCCGCAAGCCGCGAACGGCTGAGACTGACAGAACCCCCCCCCCTTTATGAGAGGTTAAAAACCTCCTAAATCCTGGTTTTCTGGGGAACTGTTTAAAGAAATTTTTGATAAGGATGGCAGCATGGTCTTGGGAGGCCGGAACCCAGGTTCTCTCTTCAGGGCCTTGGCCTTTCCAATTAACCAAAAAATAGAGCCGTTTCCTTGAAATCTTAGAATCCAAGATACAGTCAATGACGAATTCCTCTTGGCCGTTGACACGAACAGGGGATGGAAGTCTTGCAGATGGAAATTTGGCAGACAGAAATACAGGTTTTAATAGGGAGCAATGAAAAACGTTAGGAACTTTGAGATTTTTTGGAATGAGAAGTCTGAAGGCCACGGGATTGATTTTCTGAATGATCTTGAAAGGACCGATATATTTCGGACCGAGTCTTTTTGAATGTTGACGAAGACGCAAGTTCTTTGTAGAGAGCCAAACCAGGTCACCTGTTTTGAAAGGACAACGAGAGCGGTGCCGGTCAGAAAATAATTTAGAACATGCTGAAGACTTGATGAGAGAGTGTGGACGTCTTTCCAAATAGACTTGAGCCTGGAAGCTGTTTTCTTGATACCGGATTCTGCCTACATAGGGACGTTGAATGAATTCGCCCTAGGATGATGACCAAAAATGGAGAGGTCTTGGTAGAAGAATGTTCTGTATTGTTATAGGCAAATTCGGCCCAGGGAAGACACTCAGCCAAGTTATCTTGGCGTTTGGAGATGAAGCAACGTAAATACTGCTTAAGAGTCTGATTCACCCTCTCAGTCTGGCCGTTGGATTGAGGGTGATAAGCTGACGAGAAGTTCAGTGATTCCTACTAGTGTGCAGAATGATCTCCAAAACCGGGCGATAAATTGTGATCCACGGTCTGAGATAATATTGTGGGGAAAGCCGTGTAGTCTGAAGATGTGTTGTATAAAGAGCTTGGCCAAGGCTCGAGCTGAGGGAAGATCTGAGAGTGGAACGAAGTGAGCCAGTGATCTACCACTACCCAGATGGAATTAAAAAAACAGGGAGATCCACAATAAAGTCCATCGACAGGCAAGTCCAGGGCTTGGTTGGAGTTGGTAAAGGATGAAATTCACCCAGAGGAGAAGTCCGAGGTACCTTACATTGGGCACAGATCTGACAGGAAGANACAAATTCCTTGACATCTTTATGGATTGACGGCCACCAGACATAACGTGATAATAATTTAAATGTTTTACTAATCCCAGGATGGCCTGCGGATAGGGTTCCAGGAAATTCGGAAAGAACAGCTTTGCAAAGAGAACGGGGAACAAACAGACGATCAGCCGGACATTCATCTGGAGCTTGCTGCTGCATGGACTGGAGTTGAGAAACAAGATCCTGAGCCAACCCGAGGAGAATAGAGGAACTGGGAATAATCGAAGATGGTTCCAACGGAGGTGTCTGTATGGGTTGAAAACTTCGGGAGAGAGCGTCTGCCTTGATGTTTCTTGAGGCTGGTCTGTAAGTGATGGTGAAGTTGAAACGAGTAAAAAACAACACCCATCGGGGTTGTCTTGAATTCAGTCTCTTGGCCGATTTGATATATTCCAGGTTCTTGTGATCCGTAAGAACCGTAATACGATGAACCGCTCCTTCCAGCCAATGGCGCCATTGTTCAAACGCCCATTTCGCCGCCAATAACTCTCGATTACCGATATCGTAATTGGCCTCAGCAGGAGTGAACTTGCGAGAGATAAANGCACAAGGGTGCATCTGATGGTCGTCTGGAAATACTTGAGAAAGAATAGCACCTATTCCCACGTCTGAGGCGTCAACCTCGACGATAAAGGGCAGGTCCAGGACAGGATGACGGAGAACAGGAGCGGTAATGAAGGCTTTTTTCAGATTCTCGAAGGCCTTCACAGCCAGAGAAGGCCAGTTCGCTGGATCTGCCCCTTTTTTTGTGAGCACTGTAATGGGTGCTATGAGAAGAGAAAAGTTTTTGATAAATCCTCTGTAAAAGTTGGCAAATCCCTGGAAACGTTGAATAGCTTTCAGAGAGTAGGGTCTCGGCCAATCCAGGATGGCTTGTACCTTACTTGGTTCCATGGTGAATCCTTGAGGTGATATAATGTAGCCCAGGAAGGTTACTTGACTAACTTCAAATTCACATTTGCTTAATTTAGCAAACAATTGGTGTTCGCGGAGTTTCTGGAGGACACTTCTTACATGGGTTCTGTGTTCTGACAAGGTCTTGGAGTAAATTAGAATGTCGTCAAGATATACAACAATGAAAATCCCAAGATAGTCCCGGAGAACCTCATTGATTAGGTCCTGGAAGACTGCGGGAGCATTACTTAATCCAAAGGGCATAACTAAGTATTCGTAGTGCCCCGAATGAGTGTTAAAGGCAGTCTTCCATTCATCTCCTTCGCAGATTCTTACCAAATTATATGCCCCTCGTAGATCAATCTTGGTATAGACTGTGGCTTCTCAGAGTTTATTGAATAGTTCAGGGATCAATGGCAGTGGATAGGAGTTTTTGATAGATATCTCGTTTAAGGCCCGATAATCGATACATGGACAAAGCGTCCCATCTTTCTTCTCCACAAAGAAGAATCCAGCCCCAACAGGGGACTTAGAGGGGCGAATGAACCCCTTCTTGAGGTTTTGCTGGATATATTCTTCCATCGCTTTGGATTCCAGTAGGGACAGAGAGAATAACCTCCCTTTAGGCAATTTGGCTCCCGGAATTAAGTTGATGGTGCAATCGAAGCTACGATGTGGAGGCAACTTTTTAGCTTCTTTTTCACAGAAGACATCCGCGAATTCTTGGTACTGTATTGGTAGTTCCGGAATTGTCGCTTGTGTTAAACAGACATGAATTGAGAGGCACAACTTATGGCAAACAGGACTCCATTTAGTGATCTCTCCTGAGGTCCAGTCTATGACAGGATTGTGTAAGGTAAGCCAAGGATGACCAAGAATGAGAGGAAAAGTGGGACTATGGATGAGAAAGAATGTAAGTTTTTCTTGATGCAGGGATCCTACAGTGAGCTGCAGAAGAGGGGTGGAGTTGGAAATAAATCCCCCAGAAAGCGGGTTACCATCTAACGAACAGAGAGAAATCCGGGGACAGGAATGGATGGAATTTTGAGGGACCTGGCAAGGTCATAATCCAGGAAGTTGCCGGCAAACCGCTATCAATAAAGGCAGAAGTCTCCAACTGACTGCCCTCAAACAGGAGTGTAGCAGGGACAAGGAGAGAGCTAGAGGACTGAGTAAACTGAAGGCCTAAATGGATCTCTCCATTACCATTTAGGCCCTGTCTTTTCCCTGCTTGTTGGGACAGGCAGTGGCAAAGTGCCCCTTAAGGCCACAGTAGAGGCAAAGGCCAAGAGATAGGCAGAGACAGGCGATAGGCACCAATCTGCCTCGTAATCTGCAGTGTAATCTGATTTTCCAACGTTGCGGGGATTGGTTACTGAACTAGGGCATCCTTTATCTGGTCAGACAACCCTAGTCGGTATTGTTCCTGAAGTGCTGGGTCATTCCAGTTGGTATCCAATGCCCCCCTACGGAACTGGGAACTATATTCCTCAGCTGAGTCCCGACCTTGGTGGAGGGATCGGAGATTAGATACCGCAGAGCGAACTCTATCCGGGTCGTCGTATATCAGCCCCATAGCGGAGAAGAAGGAGTCCACACTTTGTAATGCTGGGCTGGCCAGATCCAAGCCAAAGGCCCATGTCTGGGAGTCCCCCTGGAGAAGCGTGATAATAATCCCGACTCGTTGGGTTTCAGTACCAGAAGAGTTAGGTCTCAGCTTGAAATAGAGTTTGCAAGCTTGCTTGAATCGAAGAAAGTCCTTACGATCCCCGGTAAAGCGGTCCGGAAGATTTACCTTGGGTTCAGGAAATCCCACGGCTCCTGCGGGAGCGGGTAGTTGGGAAGACTGTTCTTGAACCGTCACCGGAGAGGTCCTGTACGACCTGGGTCAGAGCCTGTATTTGATTTGCCAGGACTTGCGCAGGACTCAACTGTTCCGGATCCATGCTGATGTGCCCTAAGCAAGATCTCTTCTGAAATCCGGGTGATAGTCTTTTTGTTGGCGGGTTATAATGTTAGGGTAAAACTTGAAGCTGACTGGTGAGAGGTCTGGGCGCGGAGTCTAACCCCTGCCTGGGCTTCACCAGAGCCTCTGATGGTGAGGTTGGGCCAGTAGCGGCAAGGCAGGAGCAGGTCGCGACCCCAGACCAATTCACCCCCTAGGTAACCAGAGCCCTGACAGATGACACTGGGCACAGACGAACCAAACAGACAGACGATAAACGGAAGTCCCGGACACAAAACAAATGGGCACAGACTAACTAGACGAACAACCGGAGAACATAAAAATAGAGAGAGAGAACTAGGAAGAAAGAGCAGGGGGAGAAACCAGAAGATGGCAAACAGAGAGAGCTGGGGAGAAGTAGCAAGGAAGGAGGAAACCAAGAGAGAGCAGTAGAGAAGGAGGTAGGAGACCAGGAGTTAAGATGGAAGAAACCAAGAGAGAGAAGTAGAGAAAGGGATTGGAGACCAGGAGTAAAGATGGAGAAACCAAGAGAGAGCAGTGGAGAAAGAGGTTGGAGACCAGGAGTAAAGATGTAAGGAACCAAGAGAAGGCAGCTGAGGGAAGAGACTGGAGACCAAGGAGCAGAGCTAGAAAGGACCACAGGAAGGCAGCTGAGGGAAGAGACTGGAGACCAAGGAGCAGGGAACAAGGCAGGAGCTAGGCACTGGGCTGAACGCCAAACAAGGCAGGAGACCAGGGAACGGGCAAAGAGAGCATTATAACCCGCGCTGGGGTGAAAGCGTGGGTAGAATAAAAGGAGGGAGACTAATGGGAAGCTGCCAGACAGGCGAGCCTCCCAGATGACGTGGCCAGAAGGGGACTGCGGGCGCGATCTCTGACACTAGTAGAACATCCCATCCCGCTATGTGACGTGGGCGGGACGCGACCAGAGAGAAGAGGGGATGCCACAAGCCGCGAACGGCTGTGTCTGACATGCAGTATCTTAACTTTTAAATACATTACAATTGTTATCTATTTATTTTGTTTCCCTGCTTTATATATGTACTGTAACTAACATTTTATTTATATTTATTTTTTTCTTTCATATATTTTTACATTTGACTTCATCTAGCCAAAAGGTTTTCGACGATACTATAGTTCTCCATTACTTATACATGAGCAGTTTGGATGCATTAAAGAAGTAATGCCTATTGGTGAGTAAAACCAAAATATATTTTCTTAAATAATAGCCACTAAATTAAAATTTCCAGCCTTATGATGTACTATTTACAGACTTGACTTATACATAGCTACAATCAAGGGGACTCTGGTCCTATAAATAAATTCAATACATGTTTAGTTATATTTCATGTACATGTCTGGAGATAAATATCATGTTCATAGCCTACCCAAATTTTGGTCCATATTATAATTTCTACTTTACAATTTACCCTATAGATGGCATTGATTTATTTTGTGCTAATACACGGGGAAGCAGGGGAATAATGGCTACATATATTAATTGGTGAACTAAATACTTAATTTGGTCTCAAACTGGGTGGATATATGAAAATGCAGGGAAATGCATTTTTAATTGTTGTCAATTTCAAAATCTCAAAATTTCAAAACTATTGATTTAAAAAAGCTGTATACAGATGTAAAAAAAACAATGTTAAATAAAATAAGACCTATGGTGTTGTTTTGGACCAAAAAATAATAAGACAGTGTCTTATTATCGGGGAAACACGGTAGTACGTTTATACCCCGTTCAGATTACCACAAACTACCCTGGTATTTCATGAAATTTCCAGCATGAAATATGGGGTTACCTTTTTAGATTACCGGACACAAACCCCTACCCCCTTACCCCCTGACCTTGGATATGACACATCTATTTTTGGGTATCAGTGTCCTGCACACTGCCCCCCCCTCCAGGCAGGCCAGTGTGCACCGCTGCGGCAATCATATGCTTCATTATAACCACAAGGGCCAGAATGGGGGTCGGGAACAGCAGGGCTGTATGTAGGTGCCATGGTGTCTGGAGCATGGGAATGTTTCAGCGCCACAGTGCCCCCCCCAATAAAAGTTAGGTGCTAAAGTCTAATGAGTGGACAGTTTATAGAATCACAAAGAACGTGTTGGCTCTAATTCACAAAGCACTGGATAATAATTGATTCATGATCCAATCACATGCTTCCTGTGCCTGCCACAGAAGACAGACATAAGGAGCAGCATCTATAGAGAAGCATCGGCAGAAGGATTCATTGGAGAGAACTATTTTTTTTCTCTCCTGTGTAGGAATTGAACAGCTTGAAACAGGACAGCTCATAAATGGGAGTAGAGGTGCAGGAGCTGTTATCAGAGGGGAGGAAGAAATAGAGGCAGATGACAGGTATTAATTATTTTGCAAGTGCATACACTTTGCCCTTATGCCGTGCACTGTTTCCCTGCTTGCGCCCCTATGTAATGCAATGTAATGTGATGTTCATATGACCATGACATCACTTTTGCAGCCAATCACAGCTCCTATTCTTATGATTGTTCTGTTCTGCAAGCAGGGACACAAGTGGTAATTTGAATGGCATCTACCAGGGTTGTTCTAAACAACCCAGGAAATTCCAGGTAACAATGGTAATTTGAATGAGCGTTTGAAGCTCTGAGCACAACCAACTGCCAGGGTAACTTACCCAGGTAGTTCAAAGCTAGAAATCTGAACATGGTATAAGTGAGGCATATTTAAAACATTCTTTTATGCTTATCTTGTATAAGGAATGCAATGTAGAACCGCCATATGCCATTTCACTATCTCCAGCAATCTTTTTTTTTCCAAACCAAACATGTGTATATAGATGTATTATATATAAATATATATATATATATATATATATATATATATATATATATATATATATACCGTGTTTCCCCTATAATTTTTTGGGGTCAAAAAACACCATAGGGCTTATTTTCAGGCTAGGTCTTATTTTAATTAACATTGACTTAGATGTATGTAAACAGTCCTGCTTTTATCACCATCATGCTCCCAGTCCTGCTTTTATACCCATCATGCGCCCACCCCCCCAGTCCTGGGGAATTCACTAGGGCTTATTTTCAGGGCAGGGCTTAAAAGCACACATGGCATTTTACATTACTTAATCTCTGTTATATTTCATGCGTTTTTTTTATAATTTTGATTAACTTATTTTCACAAAATAAACCTATGTAGCATTTATCTTCTAAGTACACTAATTGTCAAAATCAATTTAATATTTTTCAGCATGTGGTAACAAAGTAGACCCAGTATATGAAACCCTCAGATTTGGAACGTCGTTGGCACAGAAAAATAAGAAGAGCAGCTCTGGAAGTGGGTCCGAATCGCCCAATAGGAGCTCTGTAATAGTTTGTTTTAATTAATGTTACATCTTGGCATCTTGCCATCTGTTATTCTCATGGTTTGTTATATAAAAATGTTATATTAAAGTCAGTATGCTTTAATGAAATCAACTTATATACAATAGTTTCTAATTTTGTAAGTGAACTTTACATTTTCTAAGTGTGTAAAATTACTATTTATGTAAGTATATATATATATATAATGAATATAGAGATACATTTGCCAAATATTCTCTGCACTGTTCCATCAATATATGCCAAAACAAGTGCACCAGATCTAGAGCTGAACACAGATATAAAAAAGATATGCTTGCATCAAAACATTTGCACCTCATTTCAGACCCTTTTGTTAAAATGTGACAGTTTGACACAGCAACCAGGAAATCGCAGGGTATTGTGCATGTTTTACATTTTTCTTCATACAGTACAAAACATTTTATTGTATATAAAGCTATAAGTGTACTTACATTTACAATTAGACAAAGGTGCACACATTAATTAGAAACTGCATTTACAGTCCAAATGACAGTGTGCTAGCCTGTAATTACACAATGTACATGATCACTACAAGGAGCTTGCCTGCAATGTGCCTGTATCTATGTGCACATTTGGATCACACACTGTTTTGCATTTTGAATGTGGAATGAAGAATAAGTGCTGTTTTTTTAAGTGCTCATCTGGATTAGTCCCACTGTTGTGTTTTTAGGTTTTAAGTAAGTTCAAATATAGCTGTGATATATTTTAGTTTATTAGTCTTTAATATCAAATGCATAGTAAAAAAATATATGGAGAAAAATCTATAAAAACAATCAATAATACAGTTTAAATGTGCTTCTATTCTTAGCTATATAGACTATATTTTTAAGTTAATGTATTCGTAACATCTTTGTAAATAATATATTCTAATGTGACATTTATTGCAGGAAAATACATAAAACACTAGTGGGTATATTTACTAAGCGGTGAGATTGCAGTGAGTTTAAAAAGTGGGGATGTTGCCCATAGCAACCAATCAGATTCAAGTTCACATTCTTTAGTGTTTAAAATGAAACTGAGAGCTTGAATCTGATTGGTTGCTATGGGCAACATCCCCACTTTTCAATCTCACTGAAATCTCGCCACTTATTAAATATACCCCTATGTCTTTAATTGGAAGTCCTCAAAATGTATTAAACAAACTCCAGTAATGCTTTTTTTTATGTTAAATCACTTAAGGCTTTTAAACTTACATTATAAATCTTTAATAATATTATCGTCCTCATCACCATCCGCAAAAAAATTATTTTTATGAAAAATAAAAAGTCTTGCACAAAAAAATGTGGTATAGTTCATTATTAAAATAATACACTTTTATTATATTTGTTTTTAATGTAACTGTTTCTCTTGTTTAGCATATAGTTTTGTGTTTTTGCTGGGACCTTCAGTGCCAGTACTGTAGGATAATGGATGAATGGTGAACACATGTGGGATGGAAGAGTGGAGATGTTGCCCATAGCAACCACCCAGATTTAAACTCACATTCTCCAGAATGTAAAATGAAACTGAGCGCTTGAATGATTAGTTGCTATGCACAATATCGCAACTTATATAATCCCACAGTTTAGTAAATTTAGACTGTTTGACTTATTACAAACTACACAATGGTTTCTGCAGTGCTTGTTTTTTTTTTGCTTTGCATGCTGGGTCTTGTAGTTTGACATGGAGAGCTGCAGGTTGCCTGCCCCTGCCCTGGCTAAACCATCCATGTGGTGCTAGTTCACATTTATACTAGGGATTTCATACTTTTTGTCGTGCCCCTGTTTCACGTACACCGAGTGTCTGTGTGGAGCTCGACAGGCAGATAAACGCCCTCCTACTAATCAATAAATGAGACTGTATAGAAGTCGATAGCTTTATTAACCAGTTGTAGGATTGGGGTGAAACTAGGAACAAACAAGATTGTACATACAGTCAGTACAGGCAATCAATACATACATACAGTTATATTCATACATACAAACAGCAAGTCACAGTGTAAACACAGTAAGGACTGACTATGTGGCCAGGCTGAGCTATACAACTACACAGCTTAAAATATTACATATACTCTTTAACAGTATAGCTGTCCCAAACAGTGTACTATGGCTAGTAATAACTAGAAATAGAGGATTATTCACAATCTTACTGGGTATGCTCCAACAAAGGGAATGGAGTGGAAAGCACAGGTCTTCTCTCTGTGCACACCTGGAAATAACTGATCTCCTAATACCAGACTGCCTTTCACTTTCACTTCTGCTTAGGCAGGAAAGGTGTAGCCAGTACACTATGCAGGTCTATAAAAGAAATATCAATTAAACTCTATGCCTGGGGCAGCACACTCTTTATACGTCTGCACTACTTGGTAATAAGGGGAATTCTTTTTAATATTTATTCAAGTTAATGAAGATGGTTGACACATATTTACCCTGGTTGCATTAAGATTAAGACTTTAGACATGCTGGCGGATTGGTAGCACAAGGCCTATTATGAGCAAAGCTGTTGACACATACATTGCCTGGCATGCCAGTAATATGGCTGAGCTGACATCCCAGTAATATTGTTTTGCTGTAACAGACCAGGAAATAAAATGTTTCTTTGGTTGCATGCACTGGCTGAAATCTTCTGTGATACAGGCTCCCAGCAACATGATGCGGGAGTGACCTCAGCTGGGATCTGCAAGTGAGATAGACAAGGTAGAAATCCTGGAGAAATATACAATTTTGGCCAAACCCAGACCTTATGTGCAGGGTTGTCTTTTCAATTGGGCACAATGGGCAGTTGGCCAGGAGACCAAAGTCTCAAGATGCCCTAGAGCATTGCTGTATGCTTTGTCCTGTCCCATCTGTCAAAACACTTTGGGACTATTATTGTGTATTTTTCACTACTAATCTGATATAAAAAACTCCTATTTTTTTACATTCTTTATATAATTGTTTTATAAACATAATTAAAAAATGTATATACATTTTTTTCCTAATTAAAATCCACTAAGATAGTGTAAGAATATGACAGAAGGGCAAAATGTGCAAATTAAGCTGACAAAGCATGTTGCATGATAAACAATAAAATCAATCTTAACTAAAAAGTAAAACAATTAAAAAGTCCCAATCAATATCAATCTGGCAGGATGTAGCACCCTGTCAGATTGGTTAGGTGGTGCTGTTAATTTTGAATATGAGATTTTTGAAGTGATAATTATAAATATTTTCTTGAAACTCATTAAATGCTTTAACCAATTTATTTTAAGACATCAGAAAGTGCACGGCACCTACATATAATAATAACTATAGGTATAATTATTGTATTATTATTATTATTATTATTATTATATTGTATTATATAATAATACAATAATTAATTTGTCTGATGGATTGGGACTGTAGATTCATAAAACAAGTATAAAGCCTGAAAGGCATTTGTTTCTGATATACAAATCAGGATTGCAGAAATTCTCTTTCTGTCTTCCTCAAGATTTCAGAAAGCAGAATTAGAAGCCAGCATAAGGATGGGACTTGATGTCTAACACCATCAAGAGCCGCCCATTTCAGAACTTCTCAAAATTGCGCTACATTTGTGAGGTGGGGGGTGGGCGGTACATGATGTAACTAACTCACTGCTAGCAGATTTAAAACCAGAAGATTCCAGAGCAATACCAATACTTCGAACATTAATTGAATCCCTCCCAGGCAATGCTTTGTTAATACACTAAATTTGGTTCACAAAAAATAGCCCCCAATTAACCAACTTCACATAACTGCTTTTGATTTGCAAAGGTTTTATGTTCCATTATTGAGTGTGTGGAATGGATATATGCATGGAGTATTGCCTTTATATTGCACAAGTAATGGCTATTTATAATTAGATTTTAATGCAACGTTTTACATTATGATGATCTTGTAGTGATTTTTACCTGTTGTCCTCTGTTGTATAGAATTAGCAGTTGGAGCAGTATAGACCTTTTCATTTGGCATACAAACTGCTAGCAGTGGCAAATTGCAGGATTTTTAAAGTGGGGTTTCCAAAGATTTGTAATGCATGCATGGTATATTAGAACTGTGAAGATGGTGCACTATGTATAGTACATATAAGGTATATTAGGTGTCAGTAATTGCACATGTTATAATATGCATAGGTTATGTTTTTATGTACAGAACCTAGTATACAGTCTCCAGACCATTAATATACCCCACATATATTACTTCATGTGTTATTCCTTTACCCCCTATATACTCAGCCCCATAGAGTAGAAACACTATATAAAGTACATATTGAAATTATTTAGGGTTCTGGAGTATGCAAGTATACAATAACATTATGGGTATCTTAGCAGTCTGGGAATGATACACTATGTTAAGTTCTGTAAGTGTTAAGTGTGTCATTCCTAAATTCTAATCTAACACACATACTTTGTACAGTGCAATCTCAGACCTCTAATTTACTTTACACAGTGTGCCAGCTCCAGATCCTTAACATTACCATATTTAATACAGTTACATTGAGGGGGTTTCTGGGCTAATGGAAATCCCCTTGTGTTTGCCACGTTATAGAGCCTACTTCCAGCACGGTATATAGCATATACTAAATATATTGCTTCATATATATATATATATATATATATATATATATATATATATATATATATATATAATGTATAATAAGGGACTTTCTCTATTAAATTCCACACAGACCACAGATTTGGCAGAAGTACCTGAAGAAGGTGATACTTCATATTTATTGGATATAAGCAGACAACGCAGTGATAGTGGTGAGTTTCTTTGCTTCCATGGGAAAGGCACTGTGGACTTAACACATAGGGGTATATTTACTAAGCAGGGAGATTGCAGTGAAATTCGAATTTGGGGAAGTTGCCCATGGCAACCAATCAGATTTGAGTTCACATTCTCCAGAGTGTAAAATGAAACTGAGAG
>JABWIB010000251.1:129968-152703 GCA_016617825.1 Platyplectrum ornatum
GCGAGGTTACAAGTGCGCAGGCGCGAGTTCACCGCGTCTGCATGTTGTTGAATGCAGACGCGGTGAACTCGCGCCTGCGTACTTGTAACCTCGCAGCTGCGATAAACTCGCAGCCGCGGGTTGCACAAACACGAGTTTTGTGAATTTCCCCCCAGATCTCAATACTTCCCACTCACTTAGTGGTCCATTATCCATGAAGATATTAAAATATGTGGCACATTTAATCTCAGCTAGGTTTCGCTTAGGGTGCCCAGAGACCTAGCTCTCGCCCTGAACATAGGGCTCCAAGGGACAATCACTTAGATCTCAGTTTATAAAGTGTGTTTTCACATGATCAATATTTACAAACCGGAGCTGTGATTAATGCCATCTGATTAACATAGCTGTTATTACTACTATGATACTAGGCAGAGTAGAAATATATTTTCTAAAACGATTATACTTGGGCATGTGAGAGCAGGCTAGGCGGAGGTGTAGTTCTAAGAAGGAAGTATTGGAGTTTGATGTGGCACTGGTCAAGAAAGAGCAGGAAAATCCTGTGTTGAGAGGGCCCTTTCTTGGTCTGCTTGCAAAAATTCATCAAAACGTTTGCCTCCTTTGAACCAGTACTGTTAATAAAAATACTCCTGCTACTGCACTATATACTCTTTAACATCCATGAGTAAATTCTTCATCCAGCCAGCTCACTTGTTGTTCCAGAGGGCAGCCAATTCCTCATCCCACAACTCGGATTCAGCTTCCTCACCATTCATGTCAGCTTGTTTCCCACCACTGAAGCCTCCACAGCACCACTGCTTATTACATATGAAGATGTTGTACATGCAATCAAGAACATTATGACCCCTCTCCTCCAGGCCCAGATTACTCTAATGTAATACAGGCCTAAGGAACGAATATGGAGGCAGGATTTCAAGACTGTTGGTGGAGCAAAGATCAGGGGAACTTTTTGAAGATGTTGCTACATTGAAGGCACAGAATGCCAAGCTGGTTAAGGAGCAGTCATCTCTGAAGCTGAAGGTCAATGACCTAGATAACCACTCCTGACATTACACATTGCACATTATTGGCTTGCTAGAATCACTTGAAATTCTCGTTACCACCTTAACTTACTGGATATCACTGCATCTTGCACCTTCATGGTGGTCAAACGTATTCCTCTGAAGTGACCAGGGCATGTGGGGAATTTTCTGAGGTGTACCCATCTGGTGACTAAAGATATGCCGTTTGTCTTGATTTATCATGCCTGTCCCTGGCTTTTCCTCAATAACAGGCACCTGGACTTCCTTACAGCTGCACCCTAAATGTAAACTGAGTCATGTTGCGAACTGCCCAAGGACACCAACTGTTGTTTGGATATCTGTGCGGAATGTTTAAACTTCACTATCTCCTTGGATCCACTGTGATGCTCCCGATTTTTCTATGAACTGTGGGTGTACCTATCTGGATAGAACCGCCCTGTGATATGTTTTGCCTAGATAACCCACGGCAGGTACTGTGTCCCTTCTGTCTGAGGGTAGGGGGGTTCTTCCAGGATATACAGAAGGTCCTAAACCCCCACTATGCACTCCACAGGAAAGGGAGACACTCTTGACTGAAACAGCAACTGTTTCACATGCTACGGTGTGAAAGACAAAATAAAAATGCAAAACTCCAGAAAAAATGTAAACCCCCCCCAAAAAATTAAAATAGAAATGCTATGACACTGTAAACCCATATACATTTGTGTTGCACACTCTCCTCAGAAGATGAAAAAAGTGTTATCTCAGAACTTGACATCTATCCTACCTACTTTGTGCTTTGTAATGTTTTGCTTTTGCAGAGCTAGACCAGGGGCATTAGGAGCCAGGGGCACAAGGAGATTTTTTATTGTGCATAAACTGCATAAGGAAGATGTACTGAGTGCCGGCATCTGGTATCCTGGAAAAATATCAGCCTCTCAGATGCCTACGGGACCCTGTCTAGTATCGATTACACATTAGCACTATCCGTGATGTGTTCGATCTTGGGGGACAAACTTGACCTACCTGTCAACAATTCTTCATGTACTTGCAGGCCTGACAGTATGCCCTTTCTGTCCACAAATGGTTAAAATACTTCTAAAAACATAAATTTCATGTCCAATTTCTACACTATGACATTTCGGAACTTGATGCTCAGTTGTTGTGGCAGATCCTCTTCCACTGTCTTACCTTTGTTGGGTCATTATGATAAAGCCATGTGAGCATTGGAATCTGCAGCCCTGCAGAAGGTCCATTAAAAAACAATAGGGTCTACATTTCATAGGGACAGAGGAGTCATATGTCACAGGAAGAATTGGGTAGCTGCCTCAAATGTCAGGTGTCCAAGACAACGTTCTTCCTTAACATGTGGGAATGTGGCAGGATCCGCAAGGTGTGGGATAAAGTGTTGGGAATTCTGCAGCTCTTTATAGTTTCCCCTCTGCCATAGGACCACTGGGCACTACTGATAATTGAAATTCAATTTTGATAATTGGTTGGTTTTTCTTGGGGTAAGGGAGGCGATGACCCTGGTCACTTTTATTGTGACTGTCACTAAAAAAGCAAACCTGTCCTCTTGGATTAAACCTGTACCTCCAGTCTAGGTTTGATTAAATGATTGTGGGGATATTTTACTTAGAACGGAGGGCTACACTTCCTGACCTGGAGAATGGAGTACTCTTTCTATGGTAAATAGGGATCATACATTACCTGCCGGTGACCCGTTAAAGTTCAAAGAAGACCAAGTACCCAAAGTAGACAGAGCAAAACTGATGCCCACTTGATTTTAGCTGTGGTTCTCTGTAAAACAGACAATAGCTTTTATGAGCTTGGTTCTAAATCGGGTATATTTAAAACAATTGCATGTAAAATCTGAATACATCACTTGAAAAGAGAGGTTTTTAACGAAAGGTGTCCCTGGAGACACCTTTAAACATCGAACAGCATGGGAAATTATAACCAAAATGACAATAGTAATTTGTGCAGGGTAATGATCAACAAATCACTTCCATTATGTATAACAGGGACGGATTAAGGACTGTAGTGGTGATTAATTTGCCACACATATTTAGTCTTGATAATAATAAAACATACATGATACTAGCACCCTACATAACTGTTAAGTTATAAGAGACAAATCTGTCATCCTACACTGAAAGGATTGGAGGCTCGCAAGAAAACATTCTTTAAGTGATTTGTTACTGAGAAGTGCACCAAGCAAAATAAATATAGACTCTGAAATAATGCATAGTTTTCACTTAATGGACTATTAAGGTCTTGTATGCAGAAAAAACATTTAGTTTTGTTAAATTACTAAAAAGTATAAAGTACTTTTTTGAAATGTTTAAAATGTGTAGTATTACTCTTTTGTAATTTTTTTTTTATTTTGATGTAGGATCCAATAGATTCATTTGTTGCCTTGTACAAATTTGTACCACAAGAAAATGAAGATTTGCCAATGAGGTAAAAACTTGTTTAGCTGTCAAGCAGTTATCTAAACAATTATCTTTGTTTTTCTTCAATGAACCAACCATACCATAGCTGATATTATTACAGAAGATACTATTTTGTCACATAGGGCCAGGCCATAGAAAGCGAGTTGTTAGAGGGTGCAAATTACGCTGCAGCAAGAGTGTGTGTGTACACCAGAAGTACGTATGGGTGCTGGGGGAGGTATGTAAAATGTACAGTAAGGGTTTGGTCAAGCAGGACTCTGCCCATAGTGTATATGTTTGTAAAGCTCCTTAAAATAACATTAAAAAAAATAACGATGTTCAATATCTGTGTGCAAAATGCATTTTCCTGCATGCAAAAACTAACACTAAAGCTGGCCATACACTATAAGATAAATTGTTCCAATCAAAAGATTTTTTCAAGAGTGGGCAAAACCATGTTGAATTGCAGGGGAGGTAAATTGAATTAATTGAAATGAGTATTACAGGTGAGAGATAATGTTTCCTAACCCAGGTGTAATAACAGTGTAACAGTAACGCTGGTCAGTATCTGTGTGCAACATGCAACAATAAAGTATTCTACCTGCATGCACACACTGACATTCATTTTATCTCCCCTGCAATTCAAAAAGGTTTTGCCCACTCTTGAAAAAATCCTTTGATAGGAACAATTTATCTTATAGTGTATGGCCAGCTTAAGTCATGAGTGTAAGTCATGACAGTGTAAATCTGAATCTGGCCCTTAGATAGCAAAGTCACTTTTTGTGAATGATACTAAAATAAAAAAAGGACAAAACTGATAAGAGGTATAGATTAGCGCAGGAATCCAAAATAGGTTGAACTTGATGCACTGATGTTAATCAAATTGTGTGGTGGAAGCCTGGAACTCTCTATACGGTAGTTACTGCAGCTATAACAGAAAGGTCTCTAAGGAATATATACTAATCCTTAATAGAAGAGTGATTGAAAATACACAAAAAACGGAGCTATAGAGTATACTACTCTGTTAGCACAAGTTTTTGATTGACCTTATAGTATTAGCGCTGTATATCTACCACATATGTCAACATGCAGGAATATAAATATGTTTCAAGTCTTATACAGTTAATACGCTGTTAAGTCTCGTGTGCCGTTATATGCAAACAGTAACTCACGCTTCAGATGAGAAGTCGTGTGTCAGTTTCTGTTAATATGGTGTTGTCCGTCTCAGTTCTTTAGAGCAGAGATGAATCTTTTGTTCAGAGGTGCTTCGTTGGCTCCTTCTTTCGGCGTTCTCCGGATTCCTCGCTACTGCCACTATCTTTCTCCTGGGCACTTCCTCTGGTTTCGGTATGGAATCCCTAGGGTCAGAGTAGTAGAGCGGAGGGGAAAAGTGAAAGAAATAGGAGCACTAATAGTGCGATGAAATCCTTTTTGTTTTGGTTTTCAGTAATAAAGAGTTATACTCACAATTTAATAGATTAAAAAGAGCTTTGTGCACATTTCTTGTAAAACAGCCTGCCTTGATGCACTGATGTCTTTCTTCAACTTCAACTATGTTACTATGTTACTAAAAGGTTTCATTCCTTTGTACACAAAATACAAAAATCTCCCATTTAATTATTTTTTTATTCTATATATATATAGGGATTAATCTGAATTAAACCAATAATTTACTTCCAAAGGGAAAACTAAAAAAGGACATTTTCTGCTGGTCTATTAACCCAGATTAATTTTATTTCTAAAAATGCACACCTACATGTAACATCTATTTTTGTACAGTACGTATAATTAGGACACCTTTGCATATTAAGTACTCAGGTTAATCTGTTTATAGGACCTAGTTTTAATAGTACAAGCTTATATAAAAAAAGATGCTTTATGCTTAAGGATGTATCTAGTAAAACTTGGTTATTGTGTGCTTTAATACAGTTCTACTGTACACAAAAAAATTCCTTAATATTTCCACACCTACAGAGGAAGGACTTAAGCATTTGTCTCATTCACAGAAAGCACCCATAATATATCAATTTAACTCATACATCACATACCAAAATAATTTACACACACACAAGCGCAGTTCACACATATATATATATATATGTTGTCTAATATCTAGGGATGATTTCCTGAATCCTGCCAAAGCCTGACTTCTGCATGCATGGTGCGGAAATCAGCCAAATCTCCTTGAAGTGCGCATATGCGATGTTAACCGGCAGAATTTTGTGTGCTAGAAGTTTCACCCGCAGGGTTGGCTCATCTAAATTATCCAGTGTGGGCTGGACTCCCTTCTCCCACACACATGCACAGAACTGAATTCTAGCATAGACCTGGATCCAGTCCTAGATGTATAATGATCAGGTATCATGCCTACATACACAATCTCATAATAATACATAAATATACACACACACAGAACTTCATAAAATGTACATTCTACATGAATGCACACACACACACTGAATCCCATAACAGGCACACAACCCTCTATAATACATATATTCACACACTGCACACCACAATACATATATACACATACAATTAAGGAAACCACCTATCCAGGATTACTCCAGACAGTCTGAGACCAGAGTCAAGAGTTGACACTATTGTGGACTATACATGATCTGTAAATAAAACATTTTATTATAAAAACTTTTTCAGTTTCAGATTTCAGTTACAACCAACTGTAGCACATACACAGTGCCTGAATTGCTGTTTCCAGACGTTGGGCTGGATTCAGNTTTTCACTCTCATGACTTACACTCATGACTTACACTCTCATGGGTAAAACCATGATAAATTGCAGGGGAGGTAAAATGACTGTCAGTGTGTGCATGCAGGGAGAANACTTTATTTTTGCAATTTGCACACAGATAATGACCAGCGTTACTGTTACACTGTTTTTGACTTGGGCTGGAAACATCAGATGTCACCTCTAATACTGATTGCAACTAATTAAAGTTACCTTGTTATATACCTTTATATAACAAAATTTATATGACAATGTGATACACAAAAAATAATAGTTTTTCCCTCCATTTAACTGGTTATTCCCAAGGTGTAAAAAATATCTTTATAACCACTATATAGTAACCACTATTTCATATTTGTTACAAAATACACTGGTTCATTTAGGAAATATAGGTCTATCGCCATAAGAAAATCAAAACAAAAATTTCCGTATAATGAACTCATATATTATCTAATACTGCATATGCCTCATACTCATCATATGGAAAAATTTCGTTTTTTCCACTAGAGCTGGTCCCCATTAAGCTATATTATTTAAGGTTACATAAACTTTAACAAAAAAAAAAACAGTAAAAGCCCCATATCCAGATGAATTGAATTATATCTGAAGCTCTCTATCAATCTGTAACTCATAGATTCGGGTGGTATTGGCCTGTGCATACTTTTACATGATACTTTTAATTACTGACAAGCAAGTTTCAAATCATTTAAATAACTATTAACTAAAATATGTTTATGAGAACTGTGCAAGCTGTATACTTTTAAAAAACTTGATACTACATTTAACAATACATTCTAATCATAAAAATAACCATATCATTACAAAATTATTATTTAGAGCAATTTTTCAAAAGTGTTGCTGTTACGGTACAAATATGTGCATAAATAATGAATACTACATACTTTATGTTCTTATCTAGACCAGGTGAAAGAATAACTATACTTGATGATTCTAATGAAGACTGGTGGAAGGTACCTTTTTAGCTTTATATTAGATATGCTAACTTTTATCATTGTATTGTATTTAATTGTATTGTTACTATGGTGTCTTTGTATGTAATGTATTATAGTTATTTAAATATAATTGGCAATACTTAAAGATTTACATAATTTGCAATACTTAAAGATTTACATAATTTTATTTTCCTTGTAAAAATTTATTTGAAAAATGTATCAAGACACTTTATTTGTTTTCCTCAGGGTAAAATAGAAGACAGAATTGGTTTCTTCCCCGCTAATTTTGTACAAAGGGTTCAAATCAATGAGAGAATTTTTCGTTGCACAAGAACATTCATTGGTAACAAAGAACAGGGGCAAATAACACTGAAAGAAAATCAGGTACATACTTCTCTGGTCTCCATTGAGTAGACAGCTTGCTCTCTTTCATTATGCTGTTGACTTAGTCATATGGCTCAAGCCCCTTTTGCAAATTGTGCGTGGTTGTGCTGCAATCTGTGTGACCTTTGGGCCTAATGCAGACTTTATAAGCATTTCTGAAAAATTAAAGGTTGTTGTTGTGCAAGAAAGAGTGCTAAGAAAGAGAACACAAAGGGGCTGATCCTGAGTTGTACATTGCGCATGAATTGGCAGTTTTTTAAGCGATTTTTTGCACTGCGCATGCGTGCAGACAGAAAAGTTGGCCGCTATTGATGCGCACATTAGTGACTACGTGCCTCTGCGCCTCCATGTTTTTGGACACCAATAAATGGGCGTGCCAGGATATTTTAAAGAGAATTTGGGGCGTATCCGGTGTTGCCCTTAGCTCTGCGCATTGTGTTTATTGAACATCTCCAGCTTATTGTTTGCGGCAGGCTAGGGATGGTGCAACTGGTATATTTGCCATACTTTGCTGATAGTTCAGTATATTTGAAATAGTTGCAGTAAGTGTTTCCTGGCCTGCACTTTGGTTTTGTGCAGTGCTTGTATCTTTGTTGTGTCAACTGTGTCACAGCTACATTGACCAATGCTGACTTTATTGACAGAAAGACTGATGACTTTATTTATTGTTTCCAGCTGTGGAACTGTATAATAATTTAAGTGGCTTATTTAATTTATATTTAAAAATGCTACGGAAATGACAAAAGTCCTACAACATCTTCATTTTATGATTTTATTTTATTTATGTTATTGAAAAACAAGTGAATAAAAAAATCAATAACTGTACCCAAAAAAACACCAATGTTCATTTATATTATATATAAGTTGACAAATGAGCATGGAAATGAAGTTGATTAATTTTTCATTCAGTTTTGCCACAAAACAAACAAAAAAACATGAATTATTCCAACAAGACGTAAGACGGTAAACTGCGGGTCTGAATGCTTAAGCATTGCGCAGAGTTTTTTTGCCGCACATATTGGCCAAAAAATTCCAACTCTGGACGTGATGCACAGTGCATCAACCAGAAACTGTGCCTGCGCTGCGCCCAAACTCTGGATCTGCTCCTACAGGTCTCAGTGTTGGCCCTTGGCTAGTAGATCTCTCTAAATCTTTTACATACATTTCCAGTTGAGTTGATGTTAAAGATGTAAAATACTCATTTTTATATTAAACTAAGTTTAAGGATTGGAGCTGCAAAGAATGGAACATGAGATATATAAGATGAATACATTTTCCAAATCAACCAATGCACAACACTATGCAATATGAGAGCAATACTAGAATCAGTCAACGGTGTACAAAATTTTTAACAACTAAATTACTGTCAATAAAATTACACCCACACAGCTGTATTTTTCTGCTACTGATGTTCTTCTGAGGCTAGAAAAAGTACACCACAACTTGAACACCTCTGGTGATCAAAAGAGTAATGGGATTATAAAGATTCACTAAGCAGGGAGTTTGCAGGGGAATTGAAAAGTGGGGAAGTTGCCCATAGCAACCAATCAGATTTGCGTTAACATTCTCGAGTATATAAAATGAAACTAAGAGCTCAAATCTGATTGGTTGCTATGGGCAAATTCCCCACTTCCCCGGCAAACTCCCCGCTTAGTGAATTTAGGCCATAACCTTTAATAGTCAATGGTAAAAGTAATGGTAATTTTTTCACAGTGCTTAGAGCAACAAAACAATAAAAATCTTAAAAAGGATATATATATATATATATATATATATATATATATAAAAATATAAATAAAGATATTCATAGAAACAATTTAGTGAGAGCATAAAAATTATGTGGTGGGATCAAACATTTCTATACTCACTCTATACCGCCCTCAACCTCAACTAAACTGAACACCTATAGCTTCAATGACAAGAGTGATCCCCCAGGAACAATGTCCCTATAATAAACACAGAGCCCTATTAAGGCCTAACACAAATAATTCCTCCCAACAGACATGTCTTCTTTCTACACCAATTAACTCATCAGTGGAGAATATGGAAATAACAAGAAAAAGATACAATGAAACAACCATATAAGGATGAAGATAAAAAATACTTATCAATGTTCTAGATGGAGAAATTAAAGCATTCAAATGTCCAACCCTTGTAGTTCTGGATCCCCAGGTCCACAATGAAGGAGCTGATTTGGCATATGGCCCTTCTAGTTGAGGATGTGGCACACGCTGTAATGCATGATGGTAGACCACAGGTATAGACAGGGTGTGTAAACAAATGAACACATGGCTGTATTAATGCATCAGATTATTCGTAAGTGATTGGACTAATGCTCTTAACACAACCCTAAGAATCACCGCAGTAGGGGAGTTCTTAAATGAGGTCAGCTTGTCCATTCAATGACACATCCTCATCTAGAAGGGCCATATGCCGTATCAGCTCCTTCATTATGTATCTGTTGATCCAGTATCTGCTAATTAGAAATGATGTGGGTTCTCCATCTAGAACCTTTATAAGTATTTTTTTTTATCTTTATCCTTATATGGATGTTTCGTTATATCTTTTTGCTTGTTATTACATATTACATACTCTACCCTGGTGAGCTAATTGGTGTAGAAACAAAACATGTATGTCTGGAGGAATTATTTGTGTTAGGGCTCAATAGGGCTCTGTATTTGTTATAGCGACATTGTTCCTGACAGGTTTTCTTTTGTCAGGGCATATACCTTGTATTGAAGCTATAAGTGTTCATTTGAGTTGAGGTTGAGGTTGTGTAGGGTGAGTATAAAAATTATTTATAATCCCATTACTCTTTTGCTGAGCATCAGAGGTGTTCAAGTTGTGATGTATATTTAAATTTGGGATAGGAGTATACAGTGACCGGTTGTATAATACAACTATAGCGGCATAGTGTGTCTTGAATAGAGAAAGGTTTCACAATATTAGACACAAAAATAAATAACATATACTTAATGTAATCTAAATTTCCCTCTCTCTAATGGTAATCCAGTATAGAGGGCTCTGGAATATACTTGATAAGTCTCATACTATATGTATTAGCACTTCATGGATGCCAATGAAAATGATTGTCCTTCTCCACTATGCAGAAATTGAAGGTGACGTACAGTGGCCTGTCAGACTAATACCCCGTTCACACAGTGCTCTATTACCCGGGCAGTTCAGTCAATTGCCGGGGTTGACTGCACTGCCCGGGTAATAGAGCTCAGTGTGAACGGAGCTAAAAATCCTACCCGGGCAGCGCTGCCCGGCTCTACTACCCGGGCCAAAAGCAGGGTTTTACCCTGCTTGCTCCCGGGTAGTGTCATTTGTGAACAGACCCTGCCCGGTAATATTACTCAGGCAGGGTCAGGAGCAGGTGAAATCCTGCAGACATCGTCAAATGGACCATGTCTGCAGTGCTGCAGCGATCACTGTAGTAACGGGAGCTGTGTCTCCCCCGAAGCAAAACACTGAACTTGATCAGTGTTTTGCTTCGGGAGATACAGCTCCCATTAGTACTCAGTAGTCCCTTGCCCCCAGAGTGTCCCCAGAGTACCCCCTAGTGAAATAAAAAAAAATGGAAAAAAAATGTATTATTATTTTAAATATTTTTTTATTATTATTTATATTCATTATTGCTTTAAATATTTTTTTCTCTTAATTTGTATTCTTTTTACATGCTTTTTTAAAATGTATTTTTTATATGTCTTTAATTTATTTTATTATAATATGAAAAGTTTTTAATGGTTTATGTAATTTTTTATCTTTCATTTTTTTTATTAAATTTTTTTTACTTTTATGTTTTCATTAAATTTGGTGTGCAAATATATTTTTTATGTAATTACAGGTATTTCATATTTATTTGTGTTACATCACTTTTTACAGCCAATGACGGCTGTATGCTGAGGGTGAAACTCAAGTTTCACCTAATTACCCTGGTTTAGTGTGAACGGTGTTGACCAGGGTAGTTTGTGAATTACCAGGGTAATTCAGCAGTGTCAACAGGGATAGTGACTAGGGTAATTCAGAGCCTCAGCAAACTACCCTGGTAGTAAAAGACAGAATTACCAGGGTAGTTGGTGTGAACAGGGTATTAGAGAACAGTGTCCAACACATTGTAATTGATGTCATGCATAACTGGTGTCATGCAGGGGCTTATCTGGTGAGGCAGTGTGCATAAAGACAAATGTAGCATTTGGTATAAACACATCTGGCTGTTTTTATGGCATTAAACTGCAGTTGCCACACTCTTGACCATTCCTTCAGTCTACACTGATTCATCCATCATTGATTTTTACCCCTCCTGCTGTGTCTACCCTGTCACATATTTTGTGTCATCTGCAAAAAAGCATACTAGGGTAAGTTGAGGGCAAGTTGTCTGGAAAGAGTGCAGAGCTTCATTTTATATTAAAATAAAAGATGTTTAATTTCCTTGCACTACACTGATTGGGGGGGGGGGGGTGGCTGGAGCTATCCAGCAATCAGAGTAGTGAATAGCTGTCAGCATAATTATTGGTGAATATGTTTATTAATATCATATTTTCAGCTTTTGTATAATTTCTAAATTTCTAAATATCAAGAACATGCAGCATTGGGTACTTCAGCTGCATCTGTAACATATATTTTTGAAATGTACATTTTTGGTATTAAATGGAAATGTTTTTCTCTTTAATGAGGTTAGTCACAGCATACAGTAAATCAACAGGATTTTAATGATTGTTAAACTATTATATTATTTTACAGTTTACACATGTTACAAATTAAAACAGTAATATTTTTGTTTATATTTCTAATTCTAGATTTGTGCAAGTTCAGAAAAGGAGCAAAATGGATTTCTCAAAGTAATCAGCGGGAAGAAAAAAGGTTTTGTACCAGTAAATATTTTGGAAAACATCTGACTTAAGGATTGAATTGTTACTCTTAAGAATGCTTTCTGGAGATGCAGATCTGCATCATATGGAGTCAAGTGACCAACATGTCACTACGTCAGGGATACACAGTTGAGAGTGAGCTGAACAAAAGGACTGTTATAATATTGATTACTGACAATGATAATGTTTTATGAAAAACATAATCCATTTTATTTTTCTTAAGATGTTCAAGGGAAATTATATAGGAGGGATACTGAGGTTTAGTAATGAAGACCTCCCTAACTGTCTTAAACTGTTTATTTCAGTGCATTTTAAAGGACAGGTTTTAAGGTGTAGTTTAATTATTTTGTCAATGCAAAAAAAAACTTCTGCTGTAAAAGTGCAGTAGACTGTAAGCTCTCTTAGGCAGAAATTTTACCGCCAAACCTTTTTTGCAAAGTACTTTTATTTGAATGAAAAGTTCATAAATTCCATGTACCCCTGTCACTTCACTATGATATTTATTTTATCAGAAACTGAGTTTTCAAGTTGTTCATTTATTTGTTAGTTTATTAAATTGTCATTTATACATCAAGAATATGGAATAAATTAGGTTATTTAATAAACTGATCCAGACTAACTACAAGAAGACTATTTTCAGTTGTTAGTGCTAAGCACCAGGATGGATTTGGATGATCTTTTTTGTAAGTTTATACATGGTTTAGACATTAAAGCGGCAAGCCTCATAATTCTGGATCTGACCCCCAGTTATTAATTCAGTTCCAATATGACAACATATCATGACATATCATAGGTGATAGGTTTAGGCAACCTTTGATATGAGGAGGCCAGACATGGAAAAATCAGCATGCTGTACTAAAGGAATGTTTGGCATTTTCATATCCAGTTATCAATTGCTTTTAGTGCAAATAGAAGCTAACTAGTTATATAGCCTGTCAAAACTGACAGTGGTCTTGGGGCTTTGTCTGTTTGCTTTCCTGAACTCATCATTGTGTATCTGCCTACCTAGGACTGTGGCTTTCTTTCTGCCTCCAGGCCTTGTCACTCTTGAAAAACTTCTGAAAACAACAGCAACAATTATGCCCCACCCCATAAATAATTACAGTGTGACAGTCATGACCAAACTGGCTTTTTATTATATAGAAATAGCACAAAAAGAAAAACAATACAGCACACCAGACAATTCTTAATATAGCTGCTTCCACATAGTCCAAACACTAGTATACAAAGAGGACGGGGTTGCTAAGGGAAACAAACAAATTACCTCAGAGCCAGGGGCCTAACTACCACCATAGTAGCCATAGCGGCAGCTATGAGGCCCGCTGGCCCCATTGTCGGATTACCCAGCCTCCCCAGCAGCCAGATGTCCGGAGCTTCTGGGAATGGATCCCTTAAATGGAAACCACAGCCAGGCTTACTGTTGTGTTTCTTATTGTTTTTTTTATGTATTTTACTGCAATTTTGGGGCCCCCATGTTTGTGTATGTGTGTGTGTGTGTGTGTGTGTATATATATATATATCAATTCAAAGGTGAATAATAAATACAAATACATATGCAGCCATGTAATGTTTAATTGTTACTGCAAACAAAATTGGATACACAATTTATTCTTGTTGCAGATGTAATATTTTAAAACTTGGTTTATTTTTATCAGATATCTGCATACAATATATTTATGTTGCCTTTATTCCTTATGATCCTTATACTGCTGGCATGTCAATAAATAGAAATGATTACATACTAAAACCATATATTCTACTTAGCAATAACATGAAGTAAATTATGGAATGCCTGTTTTGCAAATATATGTTTTATTATGTCTTAGGATTTGGGAACAATTTGCAAAAGAGCTAAACTATTTATGTTCAGCTATATTTATATATTGCTATTTAACAACCCAAAAATTCAGTTACAGTATTTTTTATGTTTTTCTTATTAACTGTATATTACACATTATTTTTTTATTTTTCTCTTTGTAATTTATATTTTTGACTGTTTTGTATCTATTTTGCTTTACATTTTTATCTGTTTTAACATAGATTTACAATACATCATGAGTTGCTTTGTTACTATGTTGTTTTTACCAGCTCTAGAAATGTAACATATCTTAGTATAGTAAAAAGACAAGATTTTAACATTAATAAAGCCTGTACCTTACATCTTCGGCTGTCCATGGTGTGAAGTAATTATATTGATTTTAACAACTGAGCAATAAATTGTTATTGGAATTGTTGTGCAGTGAGTATATTAAAATAAGAATTGTCAATATGAACATTATAATATTCCATATAACTGTCATGAGCCACTAGTCATGGTGCAAGTTCGTAGACTCCTGGTGCAAGTTCGCAGACTCCTGCTGCTGTGATCATGCCCGTTGTCAGGGTTACTTAAAACACAATCATATACTACCTGTGCTGCAATCGCATTTATGTCACTTCCTGGAGCGAGCCTCCTTTCTGGTCAGATGTGACCCAGTGTTCCAGGGGGCTTGCCTCTCCTCCCCTGTTCCTATTGGTCCAAACATCCTTTAATACTCTCTCCTCCTCGGGTTATAGTTTGTGTTTACTCTTCGCCTTTGCTCTCAGTCCTTGGTTGTTAGTTCTGGTTCTCTTGACTTACAGCTCTCATTGCTCTCCCAATCTCCCTGCTTAGTTTCTATAGTCCTCTGTTCCTCCCGTGGTCTTTTCCCTCAGACTCCATCTCCATCTCTCCTCACAACCTTAGCTCATCTTAGGTCTCCATTCATTACTCCACCTCATCTCTGCTCTCTGTGTGTAGCCTCCCCTATTTATTCTTTGTCCCTCTTTCTCTCATTCTTTCTCTCTCTCTCTCTCTCTCTCTCTCTCTCGTCTGTCCAGTTTTCGTCTCTAACCATTGTTATTTGTCTGGGCTCTTTTTCTTTGTGTGTCTGTCTGGTTGAGTCTGTGCCCACTGTTTCCTGTGGGGCCCCTTGTTTCTTAGTAGTGGTTTAGTTGGGGGAAGTGACCAATCTTGGCTCCGCAAAACAATCCTCACCTTTAGAGGCTATGGTGATCGGCGGTTTAGATTCTGCACGCTATCTTCCCACTTGACTCAGGTAGGGGCACATACCAATAACATTACTACTACAGATGACTGATGATTCCTGATTTGTCTCTGTGTTGTTTCCTCTTTTTAACAATTGGTTTATATGGTATTTCATATAATGATCTTCATATGGGACACTTGGGCTACTGAAAATACTTTCATAACCATGTATTGTTACATGAGAGGGAACATTTGAATCCTGTAATTTGACAAATCAGAATTTTGGGGTTTCAAGTCAAATCAAAATATCCCTGCCAAATTCGGATAGTGGCAGCTTCCACTAAACTCTAACTCAATTCTTACTCTAAGCTCTAACACAGACCAGGGATGAGATTAGGACTGGGATTAGAGTTAATGTTAGGGCTTGGGTTAAAGCTAATAAACATGGAGAGCCATGAGAAGGAATATTAACATTTTGTAGACTGTTTAGATTCCAGCAGGACAGTCCCGATTTCAGGTGACTGTCCCGCTGTCCCTCCTGCCTACGCTTTGTCCCGATTAGGGGATAAAACTGTTTGTTTTTTATTTTGCCTGAAAAACGTTCCAGAGCTGCGGGGATTATTTTGTCTGAAAAGGGATGGGGGCTTGGGCAGTCCAAAAAGGGGCAGGGCTTGGGTCTTGGGTGGAGTCAGGGTTTTACTAGGGGGTTGGGGGCACTGGCGAGGCGTTATGGCATCAAGCTCCATCCATCCACAGTAACCATTGTGATTGCTGCTGCTGCTGAAAACACATTTAGTTTTCAGTAGAAAACTGTCATGTTGGACCCACTAAAGAGGGCAAGGGTAGTGTGAATCAGTGAATCAGAAGCAGAAGCCAGAGAAGATGTAGAACAGCTATTTCCTGATTGGTTGATATTCAGGAATCAGGGTCTTGCTGTCAACGAGGAAGCAGTGGCAATAATTAGATGTAACTGATTACCAGCTCTCTCCAGCAGCCCCAATATTCCCTCTGACACAGAAACACAGAAAGTGGCCTCAGATAAGAGCCACATGGCCCATCTAGTCTGTCCAGTTTTGTATTTAAAACTATACTGATCTTAGTTTATTCCATTTGTTTGACATTTAGTATAACGTTATATTTATCCCATGCTTAAACTGTTCTGTTGTTTTAGCCTCTAACACTGCTCATGGGAGGTTATTCCACTTATCAAATACCCTTTCAGTGACATAATTCTGCATATGCTTGTGTTCTACTACAGCTTTTTTCTAAAAAAAATACCACCCTCTTCTACCTGGCTACATCCCTTTATATATTAGAAAGCTGTGCAAATGACCCCTATTCCTTTCTCTGTTCCATGCTGTGCATATTTGGTACTTATTTATGTATTTGTCACGGATGTTGAGGAAACACAATATGAGTTGTGGAACAAGGAATCAGCAGCACTCTGGAAAAAGAAATGAGCCGACTAGAAGAAGAATTTACTCATAGATGTTATAGAGTATATATCTGACAGTAGCAGGAGCACCCAGTCCCTTGGGTAACAGACCGGGATTCAGCAGGTAAATAGGATAAACCTGGGTCAGTTACTAGAGAAGAGCAGGAAGTGAAGGCAGTACAGGAGAGACATATGCAGTAATACAGGAAGTACTTTAAGTTGTAAAGCGTGGAAGCACAGGACTGAACACTCAGCAGGTAAATCAGAAGCTTTAGCAAATATCAGGACATGAATCCACAGGGAAGACAATGTTTTGGCATTTCCTAAAAAAAGGATAGTTAGATACCATTAGGTGCTACCCGATTCGTTCCCAGCAACAGTTTGGGAGGAGTTAGGGAAGTTATGATTATGTGTCCAAAACCAAGATGGCAGCACTTCCTGTTTCAAAATAGACCTTTGTGAACCGCTGTGAACAGATGGACCAGAGGCTCTGCCAGTCACCCAATGGTACCACTACAATAAATACAGCTCTGGACAAGATTCTGGGTGCCGGACCTCTAATGGTTTCACACCAACACTCATAGCTTATCCAGGAAGGATGAAGGTGATGAGTAAGGTGAGCAGGGATTTTAATGGATCAGATTTCAGTGGATGAGGATATACTAGCTGTCATAATATCCAGGTGAAAGCAGCTTGTTTTACTTCTTATTTCTCTGCCCCATTCCTCTAGTTTTAATGTTTTTTAATGAAGCTTTCAAACTGTCATTTTAGAATTTCAGTTACTTTTGCATAAGAAAGCAAATCGTGCCTCTTGTATTGGTTTATATTTACCAGATGGCATGGAAATGTTTAATGAAAAAATATCCTTTCTCATGACACATTTTCTTAAGCCACAGAATTTGCTAATCTGAATTGTTCTACCTTTATCAAATCTGTGTATGAGCAGTACTTCAGAAAAAGCCACAGTACTTGTCCCTACTTAAGAGCAATTCCTAACTTTTTAATTTCCCCTTTAACAGCCATAATTAGATCATTGTAAGCCCAGATCCTGTGCTTATTTTACACAAACAGGCTATTTGTGAATGAAAAAGTGAATGAAAAAATGCAGGATCTGTGTCAAAAATGTAAAAAAAAAAATAATACTAATAATAAATTTAAAAATAAATAATAGAATGAAAAAACTAAATCTATTGTGTCCATGTGAGTTTTTTTGTTTTTTTTTACTCTAATGATACAAAAGCTGGCATAGTAATTATGACGGTTACTATGTTCAGCTTGAATGAAACTAATGTGAATATTTAAAAATTGATATAAACATTTGTTTCATTCACGATAACCTGCATAGTAACTGCCGTGAGTACTTTGCTAACTTTTGATGAATGAAAACCTGTAAAAATATGTAAATGTTAAAAAATTAAAGGTTAATCCCTTTCCGCCCTTACAGGAAAAATGTCATTGGGGTCAAACTGTTCACTGTACCCGTATATGATTTCCTTGAGGGGTGTAGTTTATAATATTGTATTAGTTGTTGTTGGATTTTACTCTACTGATACAACCGGTGGCTCTGCAAATGCAACATGGCGCACTAAAACCGTTCCAGTTGAATCTGCACTAAAAAAGCCAAATGCTGCTGTCCTGGTTAACATTTGTTAAAATGGATTAACATGGAAAATTTGCTAAAAAAGTACAATGTGTCACGAGAAAACAATCTCAGAATCAGTTTAAGTAAAAGAATTAAAAAGTTATTACCACATAGGGCTTGGTCTTTAGGGACCAAATAGGCAGTGTCTTGAAGGGGTTAAAAAATTATACTGTGTAAATATTTTTACTTAATTTATTTAACAGGTTTTATATTGCATATATATATATATATATATATATATATATATATATATATATATATATATATATATATATATATATATATATGCACATAATATGTATCCCATTACTATTTTAAACATCCATCCCTGCCCTAGTGGAGCAGTCTAAATATCCTGACATGCACAGTGACTCAGACTAGGGTTAATGTTTAGTCATCATCAGTCAGTTAACCTACTAGCATGTTTTTGGAGTGTAAGAGGAAGGTGGAGAAATCCCTCAAAGACACAGGAACAATTTGAACCCAACACAAAGGAGGCCTTATATGCCAAAACATAGTGTCATTTATGGTTTCTTGGGTGCCACCATGCTCTGGCTGTCTGTTGTGATACCAGTTCTTATTGGTATCTATAGCTCTGCAACAACATAATCACTTTAAATCTATATTTACAACTATTATTACCCTGCATCCCCAAGCCTAGAGGTGATGTTGATCAATATACAGCACATCATTATACAGAACTGTCTGCATGGTGTTAAATTTTTATCAACTAAATATAGGATTAGATAGATTAAATGGATATTGCTTAACCAAAAATCCAAGGTACCATCTGGTTTTTGTAAGCAATTCTAAAAAATGGGGATAACATTTCTAAAAAGGTGCTAGACGTCTGTATTCAGAATAATGTTCCAGTTGTCTTTAATGAAGGTTTCTTTGTGGGTGGCACAAGAAGCAGAATCATTATTACCCTTGACAGTGCTGTGCACAGAAAAAAAATCAAAACTGAACAATAATACTAGATACTACAGATATGTGACGAGACCCATATGGTAAAGAAAACGCAAACCAAAATGGAGTGCGCACTAGTGCTGTTTACTTAACTTACAAAGAATCCATCTTTACATAAACAACATGATTTTTGGGGAAAAGCAAGTTAGTAGAACAGTAAGGGATGGCCTCTGACCATATGTACTATGCAGACCTCTGCACCACCCTGCTTTTAAGCAGGGACTGTGTGGAAGTCTTAAGGTACAGTTCGTGTGTAAATTCCCCTTCGAATGGGGAGAATGGTTTTCCCCCATACATAATGTGGGTCACCACACATTAAGGGCTCCATTTACTAATATTTCTCCTGGCTACAATGACTGCAGGATTTACAAAAAAATAAAAAAATATCGGACTGCAAAAAAACCTAGTGGTTTTCCTTTTTCATATTGACCTATCTTTTTTTTTTACACTTGTATTAACAATTTTTTCACTTAGTTATACCTCATCCTAGTATCCTAGGCCTTTTCCTCCTTTACCTCCCCCTAATAACAGATTAGAGGAAGGTCATTGGGGAAATTGCCGGCAGTGTGTAATTTATGCTCCAAGGGTTTGTAAATATTGCACACTTCAATTTTAGGTGATAAAGTCTGCTTTCATGTGATGTTTTTATTACTTAGTAAATGGCCCCATATTCCCTGTAATTATTATATAATGTGGATTTTGAATCTCAGGCCAGATACAGATTATGGAAATAATGTGTTTTCTGCAGTCTGGGTGTGGATAAATGTTAGTTATCTAGTGCACACATACTGTGTAAATTGCATTGCTTGCACAAGAGGGGGTGGGTGCGCGCGGAAAGTACGTATGGTGGGTGAGGGGTAGCATGTAAAGTGTACAGACTGGGCTGGCTAAGCCCTTATGTACACTCGCTCTTAAGAATAAGCTTTTAAGAATAAGATTTGCAAAGAAGTTAAGGTAGGATCCTGGCTGCGAATTCCCCTCCGTAGGGGCAGAGTGGTTAAGGAGGTTAAGGAGGGAACAGGAATCCACATTCAGACAATTGCAAATTCAGAGTTTGGGCCCTCATTAGTTCACTTAAGTAGAGATTAAATACTTAATCTACAGGTTACTATATGTGTGCAAATTCTGGTTTCGGCTTCGGAAATGACACTCAATATTCATGGAAACTTCTCTTTGTAGATTTCGATCATTCATCTTTCCTTGTGATCTGATCCAAATGTGCTGCAAAACACACATAGCTGTAAACCTCTTCTTGGGATTCAGAACCAAGAGTTTGCTGATTAGATCTTTAGCTTCTGTAATTATAAAAAATGATTGCCATTAACAATGTTGCAATATCAATTATATAGCAAGTTATGCAATTTAATGCTAAAGACACATATAAGTTCAATTACTGAAGCATACTATTAGGTAGGACGTTATTTTTTGCTTTCCTCTACTCTCAGAGTATATAACATTACTCTTCCATAGTCTTTTAGTTTTGTCAACCAGATAATAAAAATATACAAATACATAGATAAGGAAGTTAATAACGAAATGTTCAAATACTGACAATCATTTAATACTGTACATTAAGTGATTTACACAATTTCTAATGTATAATTAAAATACTATTAATATATATGTTTTGTGCGGATACCCTAGTGCACTGAGCAATGTTCTGTATGCTAGAAGATCCATCCGCTGCACCCCACTTGCCTAAATTATATTTAAATAAAGCAAGTGGGCTTGGGCTTGGGCAAGCTCATGCGGTCAGCGGTCACGCGCGTAATCAATGATATCCCTTGCTTTTTACGCACAAGAGACGGGAATGACAGGAGTTCACTCCACTCTTCTGCATGCTAGCACGCGTCTCCACACAAACAGAGTTTATACAGAGACCTGGATTTAGTCCAATGTCCCTTAATTAAAGGTATTTATAATTATATCTAAATAAAATAATAAAATATACATATTTATTAATGCAGATACATTTCCATATTGTCTAGATTGTTTTGTGCTATTATTATCTCCTTTTAAGTGAATAACTAAATTAGGCACTAAATTTATCAACATTTAAATCTGACTGTCAATATCATTATAAATCCTGGCTTTTATCCGGATAACTAAGATTAAGATGTGTGGGATGCCACCATTACACTTATGGGTCATGAGTGTAAATTTATGAACCACTGTACATCACAGGCAATTTTGGGTCCAAACTGTTGTTATGTCATGGTTGTCTATGATCACACATAACTCTGGTAAGTAAATGACTTGTTTTAACAGATATTTTATATATTTCCCTCCATATTCCCATTTTGTCACCTTTCTAAATAGTTTCCAAAAATCTAATAGCAAGCTTGGGTGAGACATATTTGTATGCAATAATGCAGGGTATGTTCTGCAGACTAGTGACAAGGAGCTGCAATGTTTTATTTGACAACATTCAAAGTACACTTTATTGTTTGAAATTTTGCATTGTAATTATTTCACCGCTTTATAAATATATTTTATATATGGTTCAAAACTATTTCATCACTTTTTCTGTATAATAATACAATTTTTCTAAGCTGAAAGCATGGTTTAGATAAATAATTTAAAATATACATTTACCATCTGAGATATTATCCCAGTACGGTGAGGTGAATTCATATTCTCCACACTGTATGGTCTGGAACAGTTTTTCATGGTTCCGCTCTGGACTTCGGAAAGGTGGAAAACCAGAAAGTAGTATATACAAGATGACTCCAGTTGCCCACATATCAACCTCTAAGCCGTAGCCTATAGAAACATAAGACTAATTATGTATATAGAAAATTGTTATACTTTGTATAGCAGGATGCTTTAGGGCAAAAATCAGCAGCATACACTCAAACACTGCATTACATACACTCGTGTGCTCTCTTATGAGACATGACCTCAACCAATACCCTTGACTATCTCATCTCGTCCATTTATGCGGCCATTTAAACTCAAACCTGTCATTTGGCCATTTGAACTCAAACCTGTCACGGACTTGCCAAGTGTGACCAAGTGGGTCACAGCCATCCCTCTACTTTCTCCTTTAGACATAATGTCAGCCTTTGAGATTTCAATGAAAACTCATCCAGCAACATCATATAATGAAATGGCGTATCACATATTACATCAAACTTACAGTACATATTTCCTTTGAAATGCCATGCCTCTGGAGCTGACCATTGTTTCTGGTTGTGTCACCCTATCCCCACATTCTGGACTGACTTGGAATTATATGATGTGGTAGCAATTTTAAATGGGTTGGGTAATATACCATATATATTTTTTT